>OENT01000774.1:0-63420 GCA_900239685.1 Rotaria macrura | reverse complement strand
AAGTCTTTGATCACACTCCATGTTTGTCTAGAAACCGTGGTCTGTCTTAGCCGCTACAACTAAAATGGTCTACTTGATATTATTTTGATTCTTCTTCTAGCTGAATTGCTTTTTCGTTAAAAGAGAAATTAGTGTTTTACACAACAGAGCAAAAATGAAAATTATTTGGCCACAAATGACATTTCTAGAATGCTTTCTTTGAAAAAGGAGAAACCAAGTATAAAAACAAGGCCATTTTCAAAACATGACTATGTGTTTCACTCAAAGAATGAGCATCTAAAAACTTCTTTCATGTAGACAATCGACAGAGAATTTCAAGAGTTTTTTATCAGTAAATTATGTTTTATTAATTAAGTATTCCTTTTCGCGAGAAAAATAAATTAATAAAAATTGTGTGGGAAGTAGCTCATTTCACATAATCACACCATGTGACCTATAAAAAGTTTCAGTTCTATGTTCTAGAATTTGGCAGATAGATTTTTACAGAGAATTCGACGGCGCATCTTTGGAATAAAGATCAATGTTCTGTCATTCTCCTGAACAAAAATGGATGCAAAAAAAAACAAATGTCGCAAAATGTTTCGCCTATCAAGTATATTGAGATAATTTAAACGAAATTCTTTTCAAGTTCTCAATCACAGAATCAGTTGCTAATGAGCATTGTGCTAAATTCAAAAATAAGTTGTACAATCTTCATTCCGTTTTTTGATACATTACAATTGTTAGTTTTAGTATTGCCCATCTCCGAAGAAGTTTATAAAATGCTTTTTTTTCTATGACAGTTACACTTGCAGAGTGTGCATCAAGGATAGAGTCATTATCTATGTTGTTGACCTCATTTACAAGCAAAATACACTTTACACCGAATTCAGTTTTTGTTTGCCTTGAAAGAGTAAGTGAAGATCATAATTGAATTCCAATACATATGAAAATATGCTATATAATTAATTTTTCAAGGTAAAAGCCGTTGAAAAAGCATCCTTATTAGTTTTTCTAATTAAGAAAAACAGTTTTAGTTTATATTAGTGATTTTTATGTTTTTTGCTGTCTTGTTTTTCGATTTCAATTAGTTGATTCTGTAATTCAATAATGTTCTTGATGCCATATTGACAGTTGAAATCATGTTGTGTTCGAAGCAGCTGTATTGACTGGTTGGGAAATAATAGAAAGTCTTTTCTTGAAAATACTTCTAGAAATTCAAAACCTTTCTAGTTATTACCGAGCTAAAACGGATTCAATGAACTAATGCATTTTTCAAGATCCTGTCTGGGGCGAATTCGACCGTCAAAAATAATGTGTCTTTCCGACATTTGCAACTTTTTGTGATATCTATCTAAATTGAACCTGAAAGTAGGAAAATACGATCGAGTAACTGTCTTAGATCAGCTGTGCATTATTTTTTTTTTCTATGTTGATGTGAAGAAAAGATCAGTATTCTCTGATTTATTTTTTGCATTTAACAATTTATACTTTTGAATACTAAGTAATGCAAAATATATATTTGCTTTGTATGCAATCTGTTTCAGTTATTTAACTCATTTCGTTTTGTGTCATTGCCTGATATGACAATGTGCTACAAGTAGATGACAATGCATTGATAAAAAAGATATGAAGTATGAAAGGTGTAAGAAATTGAATCATTCGTTATTTCTGTACAGAGAGAAATAAAATAAAGAGCCTAAAAAGATGATCCTGCAATATTCAACGTGTATATTCTCGTAAGTTTTTTAAAACAGCAACATAATTCATGAAATCAAATGAAGCAAAAATTAATCGTATTTCTGCTTTATTTCATTAATTCATTCAATCCAAAGTTTCTATTAAAATTTCCAATTTCCAATACAAATTTAAAGTTCTCCCTACTTCATCGAAGCTTTAAAATTGAGTTGTCTATAAGATAGTTTTTCTAATTGATTATCGGGTACGTATAAGAAAGTCTGAATAATATTTGTAATTTTCAGATTGATTTTCGTCATCAGTGGTATGTACCTAATAATGATTGGAGAACATGAATTAATTCTTCTTTAATTTGTTTGATTACCTTTTAGGTCTACCTTTTCATAAAAAATCAAGTGACTGTAAGTACTAATCGCATGAATTTATGGTTATATAGAACATTTTGTAAATTTTTGCAAAAATATCGCGAAGCATGATTGATATTCGAGAAATTATGCTTTGCTAGAGCTAGGCCACGTTTAAAATGAAAGATATTACTCATTTTAAGTCGTATCAACATTTTTCTAGTATGATACATGACTGTAGTATGAATAAGAGATAGCAAGACTCTATAAACAGTGCTGCCTTCATCGTCACAACTATTGATGGTAGTCAGAAATTATTGGCTATTTTGGAGAAAACAAAATGCGAGAAACAAGTTAACCAAGGTTAAATGTCACCAAATGTTAGTAATAGATATCATGATTACATAAAGAAAATTTGATGGATTCTATCTAGTTGTCCGAGTATTTTAAGTAATTATCTAAGCTGAATGATTCATCATCTTAGTTATGACACAAAGCAACGGTTCACAGTTGCTTTGATCATCTAGTAGATTGTGTTTGGTGAAATCAAAAAAATAAATTATAACACCGTAGAAGGTCCAAAGTTTTCGTTGGTTTGGTGTTATTGCGATAATTTATAATTTTCGATACGAAGAATTATTTTTCTTAAAATGGGATTTCGCTTAGTCATGATAGGTTTTCATCGCATGTAAACTAGGGGCTAGTCTTCAGGTTTTTATTTTCTTGACAAAAACTTAGTAATAATTGACGTAATAATAATGGCAAATGTCGTCGCCCATCGCTGCCTTTCATAACGGTCATATTGGTCTCTGAAAATGTTCTGAATTTTCTTGACATAAATGACAACGTTCAAGTTGATACGCAATGCTCAAATCGTTAGGAATGTATGTAGTAAGACATAAAGTGCACGAAAATTACACGAAGCAGGTCAATTTCGATTGTATTTTACCAATTATAAGAAGAAGCTCGTCATCAATGAAACCATAAACATCTTCAATATCTTTGCAAGGTGTCTCAACCAGAGATAGGTCCAATCTTGACTCACTCATAATCTGCCGTCCACATTGACCAAAACTGTTCAATCAAATTATGATCACACTGTGTGAAGAAGTGTGTTCCTCGCAAATAAGATATTATTCGTCATGAATAGCTTTGATTTCATTTAAAGTATAATTCGCTGTATAATACAAAAACAAAAATAACAATTTTTAAACTAATGAGGAAATGTAAAGCTTCTGTTGAAAGTATCTCAAATTGAAAAGAGTAATTGGTGATCGGCAATACTTAGAATTTTCTGCGCGATCTGTTCGTTCAAATATAATAGTATTCTAGAACGAGTTGATGACATGTTCTACTATTTCCTCAACTTGCACTATGCCATTTGATCACAACGCACAAAGAATGATTGAAATTCTGAGTAATACTTATGTGATAGAGGCTATAAATTTCAGAGTAAAATCATGCCAAATGCATCCAAACAATTACACATCGCTCATATTTAGAAATGCGAAACATACAGGAGCATTTTTGATTGAATTCTAGGTCCAGGTAATCTTAAATGGAGTACAATAGGAACGACAGTCATTGGTAATGGTTATGGTTCTGATCCAGATCAATTGAAATTTCCTAATGGTATATTTATCGAATCTAGAACACAAATTTTATATGTTGCTGATATTTCTAATAATCGTATACAGAAACTCTATCCAAATGGTGAGATAAAAACAGCTGCGGGTCAGTCAAATGGCACCAGTGGAACAACATTAAATACATTATGGAGTCCTGTGGACGTCTGTGCAGATGAAAATGAAAATGTATTCATTGCTGATTCGAACAATCAACGAATTCAATATTGGGAAAAGAATGCTAAGAGTGGGAAAATCTTGGCTGGTAATGGTAGTCGTGGTTCGGCATCAAATGAATTTAGTTATCCCAGTCGAGTATTGATTGATTCAAACAAAAGAATAATAGTAGCTGATACACAAAATGAACGTATAACAAGTTGGCCATTTTTATTCGATCCAACAAAATCCATTGGTACGATCATAGCAGTAAGTCCGTTACTTTTCTTCCTCTTTTTGATTGAAAAGTCACTTGCTTTTTGTCACTGTCTATAAATCGTTTAGGAGATCATTTCGTTTCTGAAAGCCTTTCAGCATTATAGAAACTATAGTGTTGATTCTATAATGAAGGGAATCAGTAAAAACACAAAATTAAGAAAATTATTGTCAGTTCAGGATAAAAGTAATTGACTAATATAAAAGTATAAACTTTTTCTGTATCTATTGAAAATATAGTAAATTGAACTTTTTAGTATACATCAAACTTTATTGATTGCTCTAGGGTGGTAACGGCGCTGGTCTCAATCCGTATGAATTAAATAATCCGAGTGGTTTATATTACGATGAACCCAATCATGTACTATATATATCGAATGCAGATTCTCATTCAATAACACAATGGTTCCTTGGTAGTTATGAAGCTCATAATATATATGCTGGTATACCTGGTAGACCTGGAAATAGTGCAGCTCAATTGTTTTATCCAGGAGGCATTACTCTCGATACTTATGGAAATTTATTTGTTGCTGATACTTCTAATCATCGAGTACAAATGTTCTGCCCCGATGCTGTATTTGGTATTACAATTGCAGGTACGAGTCAACGAGGCAATGGTAGCAGCGAATTCAGTTATCCGAGCGACGTTACATTCGATTCAGAATTTAATTTATACGTTTCTGATACTTTTAATAATCGCATACAAAAATTTGACAGAATAAAATAATATATTTTTCGATTGCTATTTTCTTTATTCAATTTCATTTGATTTTATACAATGTTATGATATTCATAATAAAAATCACACTACAATCAAATGTTATTTATTATCTTTGTTTCTAGCTAGCATTCTATTGATATATGTGACTATACTCTTGAATTTCAGCCACCAGTACACTTTCCAGCATAAGTACAAGCGTCAATAGGTGTACTTATATTGATAAAGATCTCACATAAATTTTATTTAATCATGAGTATCATTCAATTTTCAATCAATAGTAGAGATACAATCCGTGGGATTAGTCATACTAGTCTAGACAGTTGATATTATACAGTTTGATATGATGGGTTGTGATTGTGAGCGCTGGCTTTATTGAAAGGAAGACCGAGAACGATACACTCATCTCCTTTTTAATTCTGTCGAACCTTATGATAAATTAATTCAGAATCTCCATCGCCGTCCAAATTATAGATAACACCAGTCAGTTGATATTTAAGTTTTGCAAGCAATGATTGCATATGTAAATTGGACAGATTCATCGATCTGAATAATTATTTGTTGGGATCAAACTTCTCTCTTCTCAATATCGCATTAAAATTAAACCGACGGCTTGCCACCGATTCAAAGGGTGGATACGAATCATTGAAATAAATGCTTGTCGGTAGAAAGAGTAGTCAAGTACAGCATAACCAACAATGAGTCTATCATCAGAAATAGCAACATGGTAATGAGATGATGATAAAGATCGTTGCAGAAAAGATCGAATGCAACTAAGATCGTCGATTGAATCACAAATTGGTTCAATATTCGTTTTTTGTTGCTAAACGGCAAGAAATGTTTTTCTAGTTGATTTTCATTGATATCCACATAATTAAATGTATTCTTCATTAATAGTCATTTCGTTTTATTAGCTCACATCTACTGTGCAATTGTTACTTTGTACCAGATAAGAGTTACGTAAATATAGAATCAAGAAATGTTTTCTACTCACTCAACGGCTCAAGTCAAGTCTTAAGAAGCTTATGATGTTCCTAGTGAAAATGCTCTCCCGATGAGTACGACTTGCTAGCATGAGTATTCTGATTACTTAAGCGAAAACTCGAGACAGTTTGTGAAACAAGACCTGAAATGAGTGTTGAAGTGTTTAAGGTAGGAATTGTGCACCCACCTCCGGTCCCCCCGGCACAGACCGTTACCGACAGTTGATTCCCCCATCACAGACCGCTAACAACAGGTGATTCTATTGTCACAGGAAGTTGCCGACATGGCTGAGGACCATTGCAGAAGTGATAGACGGTCTCCAAATGCGTCGCTGAACGTTGTCGATCTTTGGTACAGAATTGGCGACTATAGGTCACTAATTTCTAATGAGAATATATTGGCTGTTTCTTTACTGCAGCTCTAGTGGCTAAGTGAAAAATAATGAGTAAATGGGTCGCAGAGTTCTGAAACAAAGCAAGATTTGGCTGACTGTTGAAAGCAGTTACATCGTGTTTCACATTTTTAATCCCGCAAGAGATTGGGCTAACAGCTTTTATTTGTATGAATAGTTTTTCAGAACATGTCAGTATACTCACATGAGTTTTTCTTTATGGATGCACTCATTGGTAAAGGCGTGAGAACTCAATGAAATACGCATCTTCGTTTTTCCCAGAATGCAGAACAAAACACTTATGAACTTATGCATTAAATCATAGATTGAATTTATTAAATAAATAAAAATGACGTGAATAAATGTAAAACACAGGAGAAGTGTTTAAATGAAATATTTAGTTTTTCCTCCGTTTTTTCTGAACGAGTCAATCATCTAACTCAATGAATGGTAACTTAATAAAGAAAACCAAAATTTCCCATTTTCAGCTATTTACTTCTCGCGTGAGATTAAATCTATTTTAGGGCATAAATGAAAGTTTATTCTAATTTGATTATCTAAATTTAGACAAAATTATTTATTTGTTATAAAATAATACATCGCCGTTTTAGATAATCGATGACTAGCTATGATCTGAAACACAAGTGATAATTTTTGTTGAAGACTAATTACGATTTGAAATTATCCAGACTTATGCATAACACTGCATACAAGCCATTCAGTTTTTTTCCTTTTTTCGTAAATTACTATGTAGAAGATAGTCATCAGTTAAAAAATATCTATTTTTTTCTATCGTATAATAATCAGCATTGTGCAGCTATTTTTTGTTCACTGCTTTGTTTTACTAAATAATTTATTATATATTTACCTATATTTGCATTGAACTCTTCTCAAGGTTTATTTAAGTTTATTTTTACTTTATTTTCTAAAATTAAAGATTTCTTTATCCTTTATTCTAAAAATAATATGATGATGAACCAATACCTATGGTTCATGAATCAGTTACATGCTTAAATTTTTGTTAAACGCAGCTGTTTTTGTTTTCTTGTTATCTTATATTCCAATAAATCAGGTGTAGAAAAACAGTACTAACCAGAATACGTATGAATGAGTATTTTACATAAATGAGCGGAACACACAAAAATATATAGAAGTACTCATTCGGGCTACTCAATATTCAAAGGTGAGTTCTCAATTAGCGTACTCAAATACTAGGATTGCTTGCGTAGAGTGGTGGAAAATTTGAAATGAACGATTCTTGCTTTTCCAGTTCAATTTTTGAGGCCTCAAGCTATGCATTCAGTCGAAAATTTATTTTTCGATTTCTTGAATACATTTTGATCCTTTAAAACACATTGAAATTTTCATCAATCGAAGAAAAAAATCTATCAAAGTGATGTTTTCGCTTTCTGTATGTAAAATAGACCACTTCGAACTTAGGCGATTTCGTAGATTCACTACTAAGAAACCGAGCGAAGGCCAGCCCTGACTAGAATTTTCAATAATGGAGACTTCTTCAAAGTCTAAACTTCAACAGATTTCTCATTATTAGCGTCACATGTGAGGCATAGGGAAAGGAATGGAAAGGAAAGGAATATAAGTGATATAGAACGCAAGGAACAAGCAGTGTTACGGATGTTAAGTGACAGAACGATGAAAAAATGACCTTCACGAGAATCGAGCCCGCACCTCCTGCTATCCTGGCAGTTGCCATAAACCAATTAGACTAGAAGGCGTATCTTAATCATCGTTCAGCATTTATGTGATCCAACACTGACGTTAACACTTATTGGTATTCATGGGTACTAAAAATTCTATTTACACTCAGCATAGCTCACGCTTACGCTTACATTCAAATCCAATGGGTGAAAAGTTGCAGCATTTACAACAAAGGTAGTAAATCTTCAGCAAGTTTTCCTAACGTTCAGTACATCTGCTACTGCAAGCACTGGCGTCTACACATATAGCTTTAATTCAAATAAATTTTTTCATAAATTTCATTTGATATTTGGTCGCTGTATTATATTTTAATTACTATAAACAAACTTATAATACAGATCATGTGCGATTAATTTTCTTTTTTTTCCTGAAAATCATTTATTTGATCGACGCGTACAATTATATTTTAGCTGTTTCTACGGCATAGAGTATTAATTAAGTGTGTTGCGTCGAAAATTTTTAGTTATTGAAGAATTTTCATCAGACCAGCGAAAATCAATGTAGTATATATCGCTTCATCAACGACGACTGGTCATATAATTTCTTGAATAACTATCACAAAAAATGATTTGCTCAGATACTTTCGGTAAAACCAGCAGGTTAGATCTAATGCCAATATTCTTGAATGAACTCTTTAGTTCTACGTAAATAAGAGCAGCATAAAATTCGGTGACCGCCCACTTCGTCGCACGACACTTCGTCGCGTTCGGTTCGTCGCAATGATAACCAGTTGCGATAAATTCATCGTATTCAAACGAAAACATGAACTTAATTGGAATAAGTCATTCTGTTTAGTATGTTACACAATTAATTTCATGAGTGTATACTCTACCATGTAATTATTAGAATAACATAATGGGTAAAATATTCAGTTAGATTAGAAAATAACTTTTGTTTTATTGATACTGTTTGAGAAATTATTTTGTTAAAGTTCAAGTAATCTACTATTAAATAAAACTAAAGTATTTCAAGAAAATGATTTCTGAGCAAATTTAGACCTAAGGAAAACTATGATTAACTAAGATGAAACTCGCTCTCGTTTGAAATTCATCATTCAATCAAGATCTCTGAACTAACTGTTAGTGATTAGAGAATATCTAGATAAATACATAAATTAATTAAAAAAACTTTTCGAATTTGTTTCAATTTTTCATGCTGCGACTATAAATAAAAACTAATCGTCATAAATCTTGGAATATTATTGTTTAATATCATTATTATGTACAGGTGGCGTCTATGAATTTAGGAGGTTTTTAAATTAAAGAAAAAATTCTTTCAACCAATCTTACTTCGTTTATATTCAAAAAGTTAAGTTTAAATAAATCTTATAAAGTCATGTCGACAAATTTTATGCAAAAAGCTTATTTTACTTGATTTTTCCAACGTTCAAGATAGCTACAAGTTAAGCATTCATTTTTAAAAACATATACGAAAGTTAAAAACTAGAGTATCTTGTTTTAATATCGTATTCCATCTATGATCATATGTTTTTTCGAAACATCTTTGGGTGAAATGCTTTGAGTGCTTTATTGGATCGCAAAAAAATCTTTCAGTTCGAAGGTATTTCTCATATGAGAGAACTATGTTTTTCTTTCATTAACTTCCTTGAAATTCGATGCGGAAACAAATCTAGGAATTTTGTTAGTATCAATTTAAAATACACGAGCAGACATTAGATAAGTCTATTTTTCTTTTTTTTTAAATTTACATTATTGAGCAATCAGATAAAGATAAATTTTACAAGGGGGAAAATTAAATAACAGACCAATCTAAATTCCGTAATTCAATCAATTAATTCTTTCGTTTATGTACGATAAATTATCGTGAAGAATTATCATTGCGATGAAGTGATCGTGCGACGAAGTGTTCGCGACGAAGTGTACTAGCACCGTAATTCTACCTAAGTTTTGTCTTCAATTGTTCCAGATCTTGCTCTACAGCAGTCGGGATCAATATCAGACTCGATCTCATCAGTGTTGCCTGTGATCTAGCCAGCTTCTGTCAATGGGCAACTTGATGTTGTTATTCTGAATCAGTTTCAATTTTTTTGAAGTCAATTTCAGTCTGTTTCTGAAAGATTAGAGGCTGCGTGCATCTATCGTATTGCTGCGAAATATCCAGAGAGGTTTCATCAAATGTTCAGTGCAATCTGGAAGTGTGATCATGAAGTTCAAAGAAAGAGTTTCTGATAATTTCTGTAAAACGTTTTTCTCTTGGAACTTTTCGATCCAGAATGATCCTGATGCATACAATTTTTTTTCTGATTGTTAAAACGAATTATATTTCCAAGCGATCGAATATGAGATGAGCCGTTCACAGTCATTCTCAGTAAATCTTAGTCCTTTCAATCCAGATATTTTCTTGCCTTCTGCAGAAGCACAAAAAAGACACTTGAATCTCTCTTTCTCTTGCGTTCCGCTATCCAAAACATATGTTTTCGAGATATAGATTTGTTCTTCATAACCATGCGAAGTCATTTTGCTTTGAATATATCATATGATCCTCGATGTCTAACAAGACGAAAGAAAACAAAATATTTCTTTTTCATTCTCCATGTCATCTACGGGATGACATACTGGATTGAAAGGGTTAATGAACTTACGCAGCTTGAAAGGTTTGTTTCTGATGGTAAATTTTCTCGTGAAGACTTTTCTCAGTGATCATCAGTAGAGAACTAATAAAATTTGTTGAATTGATAACATGTTACTTTCACTCACATCAAAATCGATGGCACTCTCACCAATGATACAGAACAATATTGAGATTAATTCTAATCAAGACCAGTGCAGATAGAGACAGGAAGGCTATTGTTCTCAATACATATCTTTGACGAAGTAGGCTGCTGGTACCAGAAACAGCTTTGAACAACTGTGCCTCACTAAAATTGTCTTCGGAAATCTTAGTGAACTTCTCGCAATGCCTTTCAAATATTTGCCACCATTTCAAGAGCAGAATAGTTCCGATAATTTTGTATCCCGACATAAATCAATTTAACACCGAAGCCGAAAAACAGCAAACGCGATTCTAGATCATGAAGCTATATTTGAATTCTTACAGTTAAATCATTATTTAATTAGTAGAACATTAATTACTATCTGATGTTAACAGTAGAGATACATCATAGCCTAATGTTTGTTCAGTCAGGTTTTGACTGTGTGATCCAATCGGATTCGCAAAAGATATTATTAGACTCGACTGTAGTATTAATATTCTTCGATATATGTATTGAATTCGGAACCGAACTACAATTAATTTGAGGTTATCAATGAGTTTATGTGTGGATTTTTCCAGCAAGCATTCAAACGATGAATCTTATTTAAGCCAATGATCATACCCTCTTGCGAAATATGACAATCAGCTATTTTTATTCAAGTTCCAATTATTTTTTAGAGTTTTGTTTGTCCGAAATTCACGGTTTTGCGTCCTTGAATGATGTGTGAACTGGACTCGAAATGAATCTGCCTGCGAGAAATCATAAAATTTTTCTGTCGAGCTGGACAAAGAATACTTCTTTCTTGTTTGTTTCGCTACTCAAGTTCGCCTCTAATGTTTTTCTTAAGCTATTGGTGCGTGTGAAATAAGAGTCGTTTTTTAAAAATGTTTCATGGTAGAATGTCACATGAAATTCAACGCGATTCATATAATAAACAATAGTAACTATTCGAATTTATCATATCTCTTATCCAAATGCAATCATCTACGGCCCTACACTGCACTCGATTGAGTGAGAAATTGATAGTCAGAAGTAAGTTGTCACACATAAATTGTCATCAATATTAAAAACTGTAACTCTTCCAGATGAATGGAATTCATAGTGAATCCGATGGGATCTGATAGAATCTGATAAACCTATAAAACTCGATAGGACTTCGAGTCATGGAGATACTTTCGAATACTATGGTCGAGTTCTATTCTAATAATAGAGAACTAATTGGTATTTTCTGTCAATAGNCGTACAGAGACCTTCGTTGGATAAAGTCGAATTCTCCCCGTGAACCTGATGGCATTTAAGCATTAGGAATTCGAATATTATTTATTGGCCTGCAATCCAACAGCATTTTGTCGGGACCATAGAGGTTTCGATAATATCCAACTGCCGGAAAGATTTTCTTGGGAACGGCACTCGAACAAATCCAGAATTGATTTCTGTTCACTACTGGTAAAGTAAGTGCCTACAGAAAACTATCTTGGGATATAGATCGAGCTGAGTCTCAGAAAACTAGCTCAGCTAGAGCCTTGATCCCGATTTACATTGTGAATCAGGTATGATCGAAGGTTTTAGAAAGGAAAATGGTTAACCTCCCAGGTCGTACAGAACTGTCCGTACATGGTGGTGAACGAATACCAAACGGCATGTTTACGGCATTCCGTAGAATTTCGTTTACCAGCACAGGTTTACGGAATACAAATGTATAAGTTACGGAAAGCTTACTGAGCAATTACCGAAGAGCGCTGAACGATACGTAAACCAGACCGCATACGGTCTTTTTTCTGACCTTTTCGTCAAAAATATCTCCAAAGCATTAATATATTTTTTCTCATGCAGGAATGAGTAACAGCAGCGCCTCGTGATACCACAGCACCGCAGAACTAATTCAGGTGGTTTCTCTGACTACTACGTAAACCGAGTGCAATCATTCGGTTAACGGGCGGTAATTGTTCTATGTTGTTCTCACACATTCTGTGTGATATTTAGTTTAGTTGTGCAGGAATGTGTAAAGACATAAAGGATATCATACTGTAGTTTTTACACTGCATTTTTGTTATCTTTCAATGTAACTTAATCTCTCGAACGGGAATTTAAATTAATGGAACTTTATTATACACACTAGAGTATTCTCGAAGGGTATCCGAACTGATCTTTACAAGAAAACCCATATCGGCTTTACTAAACCTGAGTCATGTTAGTGATAAAAAAACTGGGTGGGGCACAGTTGTCAGTCTTATTCCTTAGCTTTAAAATAATAGGCCTTATGAAAGTCGCGTCTTTGTCGTAAAAATTTTTCTGTAGATGCAGGATGACCGTAATGCGTGACCTCTGTAATTGATAATTTCGGATAATTTATCGTTGCAAAAACAGTCCGTTAACGAGCACACTGTAACGCATCGTTTTCTATCAATATATGGTCTGTTTACGAGACGGATACAAAACGGTTGGTATTTCTGCGCCAGATAATACGGTCTGTTACGGCCCGAAAGTGAACCGTTTAGATACCGTTTTTTACCATAAATACTATGTTTTAATAACATTTTCTGTCCGTTTTCGGACAGTAAACGATACCGTTTTGATCGTCCTGGGCTGTGATAGATGGAATCCGAAAAAAATCAGCAAGCATATGCGTATTAACATGAAAAATATTAGAAAAGATTGCACAAGATTTCCATAGTTGTTTCTCATATGAAAAGTGAACATGCGTTGAGTGAATCTGCCCATTACAGAAATTAATTTTCTACTGTGTAATTTAAAAAAATATACTTCAAGACTGAAAAATCAAGCAGATATGTATTTCATCACATTGTTCGTTATCTAATTGGATTAGGGCGCGTGCAAACAAAAGAGCTGGAAATTAGGCTGGATATTTACTATTAAATGACAATGCATCGTGTCTTTAGCAGATAACGCACTAATTTGTTAATTTCATGAGTGGCAGATTAAACCAAAAGGTTTATCTTGAATCAAGCCTGTCCGTTTTAGTGTTTTTTATCTTCAACGAGAATAGCAACCTATTTTGATCATTTCTTGTTAGTATGTAAACATTTCAGCACAATTTTCACTTACTCGACTAAGTGAAACATGACACTTTCGTTTTTTCAAGCAGCGAACATGCTTTTTATCCATACTAAGCCTAATGTTGACGTGAGATATATGCATTGGCTGAACCCGCTGTGATGATCAGAATGACAAAAATTTACTGTGAATATTCGTTTATGCAGACGTTTTCTTTGATTCTAGGCAAGTGAATATGTTATTTGAATTGTTTAGATGAAAGAAAAAAAAGTGGAATTTATTATAGATTGATATTTGTTTAGAGAATTCACCAGAGCTGCCAACTGTACCCCATTTTGGGATATTGTACCCCATTTCACCATTTTGTACCCCAGAAAATTTGATACCCCATGGAGTATATACCCTATATCCCATTTAAGCTTTTAAGTGTGCAGTGTGATTAACCAACCTTCTAATGAAAATAACGCATGTTTTCCACTAGAGTTGTCTCATTTCTATAATATAAAGACATCTCAAATTAAATGTATTATGGTAAAGAACTGACCAGCAGATATTAGCATCAATTTTATTTAGTTTCATCTTGAATTATTCGTTTTTGCATACTATTTTCACTATAAACAATGAAATAAATTTTACCAAGTTTTTCTCTTTTACTCGTTTCCCATTGTTTCATTACCTTTTCCTATTAAATTTGACGAATATATAGTTCTGTTTGTCTCAGAAGTAAATGTAGTTTTACATTTTCTCTTCAATAGATTTGATGATAACATTCGCATGGCATTGAATAAGGGTTATGAAATTGAAATATCTGATGATTCAGAAGCAACAGCAGGTGAAGGATTTCTTAGTTTTCGAGATAAACCAGTTAAACTTATAAATTAACTAGTATAATGTTTTTTGAGAGAAAAAGGATAAGAAAGCTAATCCAATTATAAGAATAGTGAAATATTGAGTTTGCTTTCAACAAAAGAATTTTAATTTCATCGGGTTTCTCAATCAAATCCTCCTTTTTAGCGTGAGAGATAATGTACTACAATGATTTACCCCATTCTAAAATGCAATATACCCCAAATATACCCCATTTGGACTTTCATAAACCCTATTTGAAAAATAAGAAATGGTAGACCTGGAATTCACACTAACAAAACTAATTAAAACGCCATAAAAACTTCATTTTTTTACACTAGTCTCGTGACACTACCGTAAGAATCATACAAGCAGAAAAGCAACTAATGAAATCCTGTGTTACTTGCATTGGCTGAATGCCTAATGAAGTTTCAAACATGCTATATTCAACAAAAACTACTTTTCAAATATCAATTGTGTTGTGAAAGATTGCCATAGTATTCTGTAACATTCCAAGAATTCGAATAGAAGCCAAGCAAACTAATGCCGAAACAAAAGACTGCATGTTGGAAAAAACATGTCACTAGTGTTCAGGAGAAAGCAAACATGAAAGACAACTTCGCTTTTCTATGAGATCCAAATCTAATTAACTTAACAAAAACTTGCTATTTCGTATACATGCCAACATCATTTCTCGTGTAAACTTCGAGCGCATACTTAATCATTGCAAGCTAGTTCTACTGAATGCATATGTTTATTTCACTGCTAAGAATCCACTCGCATGCATTTTAATCGAAGATCTATGCCTCTATACATTTCTCACACGCATAGAATGAACGCTATTGACATTTTTCTTTTGAAAACATATCAATGACCTATGGCAATCGTAACATGTTTCTTAGATGCCATTACAACAGGTAAGATGGATAAGAAATCTCCACAGTGCATACTTCGAAGTGCTTCTATATTTCTTTTTCAATAGAACTTGTAACTTAGGTGTGTACATATTCATGTCGGAAAGATGATTGAAAATATTGAAAATGTTCGACTTGAATCTCAAATATTTGACAGTTTGCATTGTCGAAAATTTCTAATAGAATTGTATTCTTAGTAGTAGGTTACACTCAATCCAATATTTGAAGTACCAGAAGATAGATCATTCCGAGTCTCTGATATGATCGGTATGGGTTTAAATGTTTGTCTATTTTCCCACGCACTCGTTTTCGGTTGACTGTGATGTCGATTACACTATAAAATATAAAATCAGTTTTAGAGAAGAGAAAGTGATGTTCTAAGAATGCCTATATGATTCAGAGATAAATGCCTACATTGTTGAAAATACAATATTCAAATTCGAGTTTCAATTTCATACAGTACAACTGTATCAAAATTTCAATAAAGAAAGTCAAGCGTTTTCTGAAATTTGTAATTCTGATGGCAACTGATGGCATTTTCAAAATTCTGTTACCTCTTCAGAATAGACTTTCTACAATATAGAATTTATTTAGAACTTAAAATTTACGATAAAATATACTCTTCGAATTTTTTTGACATGTATTTAACGTCTTTTTTTTCATCACAAAACCGTTCGTGTGACCAACGCTCACACTAAAAACAATGTGCCAGATTCTGTATCGTTAGCGTTATTATATCTTAATCTTCAACATGAAAATTTTCCGGCATTACACTGTGTCCTATGAGACTTTTGTCGAGTTCTATCCAACGAATATTTACTCACCTCTTGTTGTTCACAAACAGCAATATGTAAGCAAAACGATTGAATACACGAAACATAATTTTTCTAAGTTATTTGTTCTACACAGTTTCTTCACGACTGACCAGTCAAGAACGTACTGATCTCAATCTCGAACGAGAAAGGATTAATCAACAGCCATCTCAAGGAATTCTGACCATATTCAAGACTAGAAAGATCCCAGGAGGTCAACAGCTTGTGAACTCATAAAAGGCGTTCTTAAATTCAAGCGAAACACTTTTTTGATATCATTTTAGAAAACAAAATACGTTGTATGATAGATTCGAACTACACTTTAAGCATGTGTCGCATGTAGCGTACAAAAATGTGTCATCGTCTTGATGGACAAAAATGTCATAAATCATGACACATGCGATACATTTTATTTTATTGCATATTGGTGTCGGTGTGTAGATAAAATTGACTTGAAAGGTAATAATTAGAAAAATTCACAACTACACCCTTAAACAATGAATGAGATCAAGATCAAGAATTGAAGCACTCATCGACATCTACTGAATACTTAATCAAAAGGCAAACAGGAATCTGTTCTAAGTACTCATGTCATTGACTCATTTTCAACCAACAAGCTGGATTTTTAATCATCTTTCAAATTCTGTCGAAATAGAATTTTACAGTGATTTTTATTGATTAGAATAAGTATTTTTGACATAGCTTCTTTGGAAATGAGCTGCGTTTTCGGCATTTGTTCTTTGAAGCATTAATCTTCATAAAGGCATACGTTGGGATCCAATTGAGTCCAAGATAGTCTTTAAAAATTACCAGCTCGATTAGCGGTGCCCGACAGACTGAAAAACTCTCTGTGAAAATAGGTGAAATGTTTCATACGCTAATTTACAATTGGTTAAAGAGTTTAAATATCTCGATTATTGGATATCTCCAAAACTTGGATTAAGTAAATTAATTAATTAGAGTATCTGGGAGATCAGGCAGTGGACTGGAATGATAAATTCATTATGAATTTCTGGATCTACTTCTTCTTCGTTGAGAAAAACTCTTTTTCTCTCGAACGTTCTCTCCCCCTGTTCACGTGGTTGTTTCCAATGGTCCCGTTATTCACTGTAAAAGAACAACAGGAGCTAAACCACTTTTGCTATATTTGTTAAAACAGAGTTATTTTCAGCTCATACTGGTCGAATAATTTCTTATCTGTCGTCTCGAATGAAGTATCTTTAGAAAATCGTTGTCTAAGATGTTGGAACAACCAATTCGCTGCAGTTAGAAAAAGTACTGAAGGAGAATTTATCATAAAGAACAAAGTATTAAAGAAGTTTCTAGGTCAAAAACATTTGTTGAGCACACTGCACTGCTTGGAGGATGTTTGTATTGGTGCACCAGTGTTGCCTCGCACAACTCGATTCCAAATTACAACTGGGAAGAGGTAGAATTATTAGCTGATTTTCCAGATACTTTCTGATTAAAGCTTTCTCCTGATTTTTATTCCTCTCTTCATAGAAATCTTATTCATGTTTTCTTTTTTCCTTTCCTCTTTCTTTTCTTTATTATTACTTTTCGTCGAACTCTTTCTTCCTTACGATTAAACCCTAAAATCAGAAGAAAAATAAAAGGAAAGTTTTTCTTCTAGTGAAAACAGTAGTATTTATTGCTACGTATATATGTTCTTTCATGATCACTTATTATTCTTATTCCAAATGTGTTACAATCACAGTTACTTAGTGTTCTTGTCTTTTCCCCTTCCTTCTCTGTTTGTGTGTTTGCTGTCGTACTATTATCTTATGCATATGATCTACTCCATACACTTGACTCATCCCTTGTCCTTTGGGATCCATCAATTCCTATTTTTTGACACTAAAGATCGATCATTTGGGTTATTTAGAACCCTCAATTTCGATCGATTCAATTTCGATTGCTCTATTTTATGCTATTGTCAATGTTGATGAAAAACGACTAGATGGTACGATAATTGACAGGAATTGATCAAAAATTCATGATTTCTATAAAATTCCGGTCAATTACTACATCTTTTCTCCGTTTTTCATCAAAGTTGATAATAGTACCAAGTAGAGCAATCAAAATTGAATCGGTTTGACTCGAAGAATCGGTCAGAATTGACTGTTCTAAATACCGCAAATGATCGATCTTTACCCAGGTCAAAGACGACGGCGCCGTAAATGCCCTTAAACGATATAAAACGGCACCAAGCCGTCGCCATAACCTGTCATACCAGAAAAGTGAGGTGAGTAGCGTGAAAAACGGTGGCCATTTTCTAGCAAAAAGAAACGGTCCGTAAAACGGAGGACATATTAATGCCTAAATACTCCGGTTTATAGCCGTTTGAGACAGTTTAAGATGCCGTTTCTGACGGTCGGAATGATCCTCCTGGATAGTGTCAAAAAATATGAATTGATGCATCCCTGCTTGTCCCCTCCCTTCCTTTTGTTCTTCTCTATATATGTCTTATCAATCTTCTTCACTTATGGACTATTAGAGTCGACGAGGTCGCCAGTTATTGCAAATAAATATAAATTTTTCGTACGCTCCACCCACACTTTCCCAAAAAACTTGTATTCAATGTAGTATTTCGTGCTTCATTCCTATAGTCATCACCGTATCTTCTTCTCATTCTTGTTCTTGTGTTCAATATGTATTGAAGTATATGACCTTTTGAAGAGTGAAATAGCGCAAGCTTGGTCGCATAATCACACTATCGTTTTCACTCACTCACGATATAATATTGTCGTGAATGAACTGAATATGGTAGCGTCTATAGTAGTTTGTTGATTGTCATCGTTTGTTGCGTCCAGGATGTAAATGATCCATTGATCTTTTCTTCAATAAAACTCACACAGGTATATTTTAAATAAAGTCTATTCTGATAAGATCTGTCAACTGATTCTACAGTCAGAACTGTGAAGAAAATTGACGACATATAGCTAACTCAGAAGTGAATTAGTTCCTAGAGAAAAAATGATGATTTCAAAAGATTGGACTTTATTTCATATGTTGAATGAAAGATAATCGTCTAACTAGTGATGTAGCATTAATTCGATCTTTTCCCTGCCTGATTGCTGTTTTCTCTAATCCAGATCTTACAAGTAACGTTCATCGACGTCAAAAGTCGATTCACTGGGCCCTAGATTGATAGGTGTTACGACTTGAACTACCTCAACTGGAGAGAAAATTAGTTGTTTGTGTCAGAATCTGATCCTGAAGTTTCAAAGAAACGAGAGCATTAGTTCATAGGAGACACGGGGGGAGTCAAATAAGCAGAAACGAGGCAAGGATCAAGCAAACAATGAACATTTTCTTACGAAAATGAATCAGAAACAACGCAAACACAAAGCGAAGCACGAAGAGCGGCAGCAGCCAAATTTGGGGATTGGAATGGGAGCAGGGACCTCAAGTTCTCGGGTAGATCATAACCATGTTTGAAAAATCATGTCATGGGGCTCGAAGGCTTTCTTAAGTCGGAAGCAGGAGGGCAACAACCCCGAACTTTTGTATACGATTCGATCTCCGAACCCTACACAAAAGTTCAGACTCCTTGCATCCCTAGTGGGGAAGAGCCTGGTTAGGTCTCACCTAACTACCAACTCGCCAGAACCAGAAACTTAACGATGGTAGCCTCAAAATTCCATAGGAGACACATCCTGCTTGGTTCCATCACTGGGAAGGAATTATTTGGCGTTTCCCTTCCATGAATTCAAACATCGAAAGCACCGTAAAAATGGCCATTTGTGCTATTAACGTGGTCGTTTGTGCCATAAAAATCGTCGTTTGTGCCACAGAAATGGTCATTTGTGCCGCAGAAATGGTCATTTGTGCCACAGGAGTGGTCATTTGGGCCACAGGAATGGTCACTTGTGCCACACGAGTGGTCATTTGGGACACAAGAATGGTCACTTGTGCCACAGGAATGGTCATTTGTGCCATAAAAACGGTCATTTGTGCAATGTAAATGGTCATTTGTGCCGCAGGAATGGTCATTTGTGCCACAGGAGTGGTCATTTGGGCCACAGGAATGGTCACTTGTGCCACAGGAGTGGTCATTTGGGACACAGGAATGGTCACTTGTGCCACAGGAGTGGTCTTTTGGGCCACAGGAATGGTCACTTGTGCCGCAGGAGTGGTCATTTGGGACACAGGAGTGGTCACTTGTGCCACAGAAATGGTCATTTGTACCGCAAAAATGGTCATTTCTGCCACAGGAATGGTCATTTGTGCCACAGAAATGCTCATTTGTGCCTTAAAAGCAGTCATGTGTGCCACAGGAATGGTCATTTGTACCACAAAAATGGTCATTTCTGCCACAGAAATGGTCATTTTTGCCATGTGATTTGTGCTTGTTACAGACAGACAGACAGACTGACAGACAGACGGACATACAGACACAGGTGAATTCCCGTTTCCAGACCCTATCCTTTCAGTCTAGGGAAAAGCACATGGAATATCTACTTTGCGCAGCCATAAAAACAAACGTTTTCACTTTTTTGGCATTCACAAAGTTGATCATTTCGTGATACTAGTGTGAAATTCAATGACTACTAGTAACCTCCTAAATCCCATAAAATTTTAATGAGATAAAAACTGAAAATAGTAAAATAACGGAAGTTTCATCACTCTATACCCTACTACTATAGAAACACAATTGGAGAGCAATATATAAAAAGCAGAAAATAATCGTTTATCGCATCGCGAGACAACAGAAAGATGAACTGTATAAAACGTTTTCTCAAAATCCTGTATTGAGCATAATACAATCCTGAATATTTGCCTCTTGCTCTGGATTACTGATTTACAACAAAGTCTAGCTAAAATATTAAAACATTAGGCTTTACAGATGCGTCTTTTGTTTTATAACAGCACCGGGTGTGGTGGTTGTCACTACACCGAAATAATTCTTCTTGGCCTCAATATTTCCCAAAATACATGATGACGTCGATTTGATGCAAGAAAAACGGGAATCCACACGCACCAAAATAGGGCTGCTAACAGTTCGTTCTCTCGGTGTAATCATTCTGGTTTCATCAGAAAATATCTTTTGATGGTGATTATCATTAGTTTCATAGTTGTTCATAGTATCGCATCGACAGTGACTCTCAAGTATTGCATCGGACGATGATAGTGAGTCCGGCTGATTGGTTGCGGCGTCAAATCTACGGGCAATATATACTTTTTCTCTCTAAATTCATTGGGGATTTTCTTACTGTCTTTCTTGGTTATTATTGACAGTGAGAGAATCAACAGAGGGGTTTCGATGTCCACTTTCTAGATCTTCATTTTCTTCATCAGAGTAATCGTTGAAGTTAATTTGCTCGGGTCTAATGTAGAGTTTACGTGTATATACTCGTTGATATCGATCGACCAGAACTGAAACAAGCATACCAATAGTGCCTACACCACTCAGTGCACACAGAACAGCGGTTAGACGCCCGAGACCGGTGATTGGCACCATATCACCATAGCTAAAAGTGGAAAAGAGAAAAACATTAATCTTTCTTTGACTTTCTCGTTCTTCTATTTTTTCCCTAATAATAAATTCTATGAAAGAATAGATTCTTACCCAACGCTAGTTATTGTCACAATAGCCCAATACGTAGCTTTTGGAATAGAATCGAAAGCCGAACCATCATTTATACTTTCAACGAGGTAGATGGCGGCACCAAAAAGAAATGCCATTAACGTCAATATGGCTGCCAAAATAAGAAAATCAGGCATCGATTCTTTTACTGTAACGGCAAGAACACGTATGGTTTTGATATTTTTAAAAATTCGATAAAATTTAAATATGCGAGCACAACGAAGAATACGTAATAATGAAAGGCTATTATAGATGCTAACGTTTTGATCGCGTGGCTGATCGATAAGATTTGTGATGTTAGTGATATAGAATGGAACGATGGCAATTATATCGATCCAATTCATAAAGCTCTTGAAATGCTTAGGAAACGATGGTGTGCTGAGAAGTCGTAGAATTACTTCAAGAGTAAAAAACACAATGCAAATGATCTGAATTCGATGAAATATTGATGAAACATTGGAAAGACATGTGTTTTCTATTGGTTTAACGTCGGCAATACTTATCGAGTCATTTGTTGATCGCATTCTATGCTGCTTATATTCTTTTTTACACATTTCTTCTGATAAATGTGAAAATTGTGGCAAAGATTCAAGTGCTAACGTAATGGTTGAAATGAAAATAATAATTAACGAAAGAATATTAAATAGTTTGGCAATGAATGAAAATTCTGGATATTCCACGGTGGCCCAAATGTATCGACGGCAACGATTTCTAGGCAATTGAGTTTTTTCAACTTCTTTCAAATTTTCATCTTTTCGTACTTGAGCCAAAGCATCTTGACCCAAATCAAAAAATGTGATTTCTTCAAGAAATGTATCAAGTGGTACTGAACTCTGTCGACGTAGCCGACCCTTCGATTGATAATAATACAGAATCGCTTCAAAACATCCTCGATGTCGATCGAAGAAGTATTCATCAAGAACAGTATCATAATAATATTTACGTCGTTTTGCATTGCCTAACAACGTATTTGGATAGATTTCCAAAGTAGATTTGAATGTTTCGAAGCGAACTCCACTTATGTTAATCACAATACGATTTTGAAGTGAAATATTCATTGGAACTCTTCGTCGTTCATTTTCGATATTCTGCTGATAGGATAGATCCCTCATATCAATTACATCCCTATGAAATCCATCATCCGAGAGAAATTCGTAATTTGTATGCAAAGTAGAAGAAAAAGAAACTATAGGTTTGTAGTTATAGATGTAAAACATTATGGAGAATAAGAAAAGAAACGATACAACAAAGCTTTAGATTACTTACGGATTACGTTGATGCAAAAATGTATCATTCATGTTGAATATTTTTTCACTCCGTCTTAATCAATGTGCATAAACTAGGAAATATAAATGTGTATTTTAATTACTACAGATGCTTACCTCCTAATATTGATAAGAACTCGTCGATTCATCGATGATGATTTTCGACTAGGAACACCAACCGCGCCTTGAAGATGTACAGACAGTGGTGAGTCTGATGTCTCCATGATTCAATGATCTACAACAACGTATAAGCATGGAATTGACAGACGATCTCAAAACACCATATTAGTAAGGTCAGAAAATCTCGAAATTGAATCAGTTTGCTCAACTATACTTATACTGTAGTAGATAATGAAAACAATGTCCATCGTTTCATTCAGATACTACATATTAGTAAATTGGAAAATACTTTAAAACGATTGTACTTCGAAATTATGAATGCTGACTTGAAATTTTGTTAAAATTATATTGATGAATAAGCTATTATACTTAAGATAAAAACATTTCGAGTCATAAAAAAATGACACTTTGGTCTTTAATGATTACGAATGTAGAGAGATAGATGAGTAGCATGAACAACTGTCTACCATTCCTCCGTTGTACGCGTAGAAATGTTAGGGAGACTAGTTCACATAGCAACATTAAAAATGAATTGCTGGTGAAAGAAACTTTTTGAAGAAGAATCGAAATACATAATCATAGTTCGATCTACTTAAATATGACGGATACAATCTTAGACGATTGAGAAGTAGGAACAATGTTTACAGTGATTCTATTACAAATTAGGTATAGACCAGTGCCAGTTAATTGGGTACCAGTTCGACCGGTGACCAGTCTGATTGGGGTACCCAGTTCCACTGGGTATTTATAAATCAATTCATTTGCAAGATTAAATAATATAATCTATTGGAATAATTAAATTACTAACTATTGATTGATTCATAGATCAATTAAATAGATACTTATCAGAATAGCACCTAGTGAATTAGATATTCGTGCATAACTCATACACTCCTAACTCTATATACCTTAAAATTACTTACAAATGGTACACCTATTTATTTGATTATGATTTGAGTGATATAGACACCCAATCCTCAGTTCTTAACTTGAACTGGTGCATACCTATTACGAATCTGTTTGCATGCGTTAAACATTTCGACTAGAAAGTTCCAAGTATGACTAGAAAAATAGGGCATTAAAATATTTCTATCTGATTCGATATGAGGAAAAGAGCTTGGAAAAACACAAGCACGATGCATGTTATGAAACACAATCTGAAATTGAATGTGGAAGTATACACGAGAGAAACTTGGAGTTTCTCTCGTGCTTCAACAGACTTTGACAGGCACACTCTAGACTCATCTTAGATCATGATAAGTATTCCAAAAAACGTCGAATAAAATCATTTCAATGACGAGTAGCAACTACAGCTAGTTCGTATTTCACGCTCTAATCATGATGTTGGCGTTGCATTAGTAGGCTTTTCTCTGTTGACGTATATTATGTCTATGACAATTTTATGATTGAAAAAGGAGCTCCCGTTTTACCTTTAACAATGCCTAGAATAATAAAATCCTATCTTATTGTTTACTGAAATTTTGTGATCAGAATCGAACAATTATTGAAACTGCTTTATTAACGAAACTATTATAGTATCACAATAAGTGGATGAGTGTAGCTACCAGACTAGTATTGAATATTTTTCAGATTGAAGATTCATCTTTGTCAGAAACCACTATTGTTTTATAGAATGTCATTTGTCTTATTTCAGGCTTTTTATTAATTCTCTGGTGTTCCTTTGAACGTGAGCATGACTTTGAGATCAAAATTTGAAAAAGTCAAATGTCAAGAATTGAGCGTCGATTGATCTAGACATTTCGTAGTTTTTGTTCATGCGTTAAGTATATGTATTCTCTAATCTATTCTACAAATTAAAGATTTAAAAAAGTGTTACGTCGAAGATTTCAATTGTTCCTAATGCTTGACGCGCTGCCCACGATGTTTTATAATTTTACCTGTTGTAGTCACGGTGTGCAAAGCTCTGAATAAAATACGATATCTTGAAACATGAATTGCAGGAAGCTGTTGGTTATTCTATTTAATAACAAGTATGAAGTCGTCTTTCTCGTTCGCAATATCGTCTTTTATGTTCGATAGTAGAAAGAATGAAACAAGAAAAAAAGTCTTGCGGTGAATCAATGCAGTTAAATGTATTTTGCCTTTCACTTATCGAGAATCGATTAGAAGCAACAATACTGTTGACGAGAATAAAAGCCAGAAACGATTCACATGAAAATGTCTCCTTCTCACAAATTAGTTTCTGATGACACCTGTGAAGAAAGAAATAACGTTTTTTCATGCTTCACGTTAACGTATAATCATATCGTGAGAACAAAAACAGACTGCTGAGCGAAATATTTGTTCGGTTCTTTCAAATCATAGATCCCGGCAGCTTTTCACGTCTGTCTTTGCGAAAGAAACCTAATAGCATTAAATAAGATCAAACGATTGATGTCAAATTTTTCGCAACATTTTCACCAGTAAACACTTGAACAGAGTATCGAAGTGTTCTATCGGTGGCAAGTAATTACTTCTTGTAAATAGAGCTGCATAACTATGAAGTTATATGACCTTAGCTATCGTACCAGGTCTTGCACAGAGCATTATTCTATCTACTAAAGAATCAATCTGTCGTTCTTCGGCATCTTCAACTATTGAGCGAAGATTGATATGATTTCTATCACTTTTAGATTGTTATTGAGAATACTTGTTTAAGTCTATGCAAATTACACTTTTCTACATCAATATTCCTTAGTCAAATACATTGTGATAGATGTCGAACGCTGAAATATTTGATCCAAAAGACCTGCTTGATCATTTTTAAATCGAGTCTGTATAAGTTAGTTATGAGCATTCAATCAAAACAGAGATATGAGACATCCTAATTATTTGCATAGAGAGAAAATGGTACAAACAACAACATAGAAAACTGAAAATACATAATTAATTTAAATTACATGCGAGGCAAAATATTTCGCAGGAGACAAGAAAAAAGTATTCGATTATTAGGAGTAATAGAATTTTAGTGATGTTATTGTAACTTTGTCCCAATCGACTTGTTACGCGTAACTACGAAGCGTTAGGCTACACTCACACGCCTCTACCCAATTTTTCAAAAAATCTATCCATCACAATAAATGTATGTATAGTTTCTGTGAAAAGAAGCGAATTTCCTGCTACTATCTCCTATGTGACAATGTTTTCGAAGTAAAATCACATGACGAATTGAAACTTGTCGAATATTCTCATCTTGATACCCGCAATGTGTCACTGCATTTCGAATTCGAAACATTGCAGTATAATTTTTTTAACCGTAATCTAACGAAAGTAAGAGAATTGATATCGAGCAAAAAATATGACACCAAGATATTGAATGAGATATGGAAAATACAGGTGAAATTTTCAAAACAATCTTATATCAACTCGTTTCTTATGGCTACAATCGATAATTCCATGCTCACGTGTTTTTCTCTGTAAGTTTCATTTATGCCTTTCTCTCACTTTTTAAAATAATTTCCTTCTACTTTTACTCAATCTCTATGCTTGAAGTTAAAGAGTACAATTTCACTCGCATAGTTTGCCTTTCATTAATAATCAGATACATTGGCACATTGCAATAAGTTAGGCTCATTGCTAGCAGTGTTACCAACTAGGTAACATCAAAGAGGAAAAGCACATGAATCATACGAAATACGAATTACACAAAGCGTCTATCAGCATTGTTGAAAGAATGAAATTCGTTAACATAACAAGAAAAAAATTCAATGTGTATGACAGCAACGTTCATGGTTGTCACAAGTGTATTTATCAATATGGAGTTAATTTGTGTCGATGAGATATCCTGCTACTCTATATATGGAAATGATAACCACAGTAAAAGTTCATGCTGCTCTGAAAAAAAAACAGTAAGACACCTTTGGTTTTGCCTTCGGTAAATAATTGTCTTTTTGATTTAAATAGATACAGGTAAATTTTTGGAACCAAGACAGGGATTAAGCCTGTGTTTCTTAGTCATATAAGTTTTTATAGTACTGAAGTTTCCCGATACCACAATATCATTCCAGCCGATGAATGTTTGCCGAATATATATTCTGGATAACATTGAAGTAAAATTAATGTAATGGTTTGACTCAATTTCTATTGCTGCTGCACATTTACAATCGTTAAGCATGAAGGTTAGATATTATTTGATGATGAACTTCTAATGAACTAATGTAGAAAAGCGTGAGATCGTTTCGTCGCTTGACATCTACTCTGAAATAACTTCATCGTTCTAATATATGACCGTTAGTCATAAATCGACTCTTCTGCCAATGAATATCTTTATCACATAAAACTTGTCCATTTTCGAGTGTTTTTCCCAATGTTAGGGGAAAGGGAGGGGGAGGAGGAATCAGTCCCCAGAAAATAAAATAAAAGTTTCAATGATTTCGGTTCTTACAATTTCGTAAACAATGTCAATGCCATGTTCACGATTTACTTTTCGTTGATTAGTTCGAATGAATGAAGTAAAGACACGAATATCGTTGCAAGAGTCAATTTGTTATCTGGAACAATTCCAATACGGTACAATTGTGAGCGATGATTATGACAAGGACGAGAATGTACATTTCTTCAGCACTACATAAATCCCAAATTCGTGTTTAAGAAGGATTCTTTTTTCAGATATTAAATTGAATGTTACAATTGCTCTTTGTCTTTTCGTTTCTTTATTTTTCTCGTTTGAAAAAATTAACGGTTAACGAATCCTCTAAAGTAAAAGTTATACTTTTTCAAGAGAAAAAGCAATTAAAATTTACAAACAATCAATCGAAATCGAATCAAGTAAACTACATAAATCGTGTTACAATGACGTTCTTCTATTTGATGAACTATATTTAATGGTATCACAAAAAAATTATCAATAAAATTTCGTGATAAACGATGAGTTAAAAACAGACAGATATCAGTAAGTATTTCGTATCAACTGAAGCATCTGAATGTAATATAAATGAGAATATTACACAACAATCAACAGCTGATTATCGTTTCAATTTCAACAACCACAATAAATCTTGAAACGAACACTAAAGAGGAAGCTCCAATTTCTATGACAAAATTATCCGTTAACGAAAATTTCAACAATCATATCTGTGCAATTGTCGACGATGATGATATTAGATTATATGTTTCAAAAATAATTATCTTCGAAAATGAATAAAAACGATTGAACCCATCCAGTCTTCCTTCGAGAAATCTTGGCTACATAGTTACTAGGCATGCAACGACCCCGAACGTTCAGGTTCGTTGAGTTCGGGTTCGGTGTTAGATTCGGGATCGGTTATAGGGTTCGAGTTCGGGTTTGGTTTGGTAGATAGGGTTCGGGTTTGATTTCGATTAAAACTATTGTGGAAGATGCGATAAGAATCAAAAGCAACCCGATAGCAAAACGATTCCGCCCCAATTAACATGAACTAAGGAAAGGTCTTGTTTACATCTGTTTGCTTCGAATTTTGAAAAATTCAGATACGAGAGCTTACTACTGCAAGTACTTTGCTCATTACCCCATCTTTCGATTTGATTAGCTTAAACCAAACCCACACTAGAAATGGATCCGAAACCGAACCTGAGTCCGAACTCAAACCTGAATCCAAACCCGAATCCCGAACTGTTCGATCCGAACTACGAACTCGGGGGTTGGGGTTCGTTGCATGCCTAATTGTTACCCATACTAGTGACTCCAATTCAATGAAGTACTAGATTATTGCCATGGCTTAGATCAATATTGATGTTCTCGATTTAACTCGATCTGCAGCACAACTTAATCGGTTACATTCGTTGTGATCTCTTTCCATTTTACCTTTGCGCCCGTTGGATATGATCTACTGCAAAAACAAAATTACTAATGAAGTGCCAAAATACTTAAAAGAATACTCAGATTGTTGATTTTTTAAGTAGTTTTCCTCTGCATTTGTATAAGAAGATGCATGAAGTTGATTTTACGCAGGAAAGTATGGATATGAATTTTCAATCTAATTGCATCGATGCTCACAATCACACTATTTTTGTTCAGTTCATTTATAATCTAGTTTTTGAAGTTATGCTTTTCGACCGTAGAGAATTATGGATTTTGATTTAAGAATTTGCTTTTCTAATTTGTGTGGACTAAAAGTGTGCTACACTATTAAGTTTTTCTTGCTTATCACATGAGAATCATTCATTTAATGCTTCACGAGACGCATTTCTAGACCTATTGCATCCCATTCACTAAAGTTGCAAGAAAGAAGTATTTCACATGCTTTTGCGAAAAGATAAATCTATACTGCTTATGATAGAGGAGCGGAAGGAGGCTGAAGTGTAAAAATTGAGCCACATGCACTTTAATGGTGCTTTTGAAATCATGTTTCCCCAAATTCATTAAATCCAGGAATGAATCTCAGAAATTTATGTTTACTGTAGTTTGAAATTACCTGGAATGTACAGTTAAACAAAACGGGTGTGATGGAAATGGTAGAAAAATAAATAAGAATAGAAATATACCAAAGAGTTTTGAAAGTCACTCACCAAGGATCGATGATCGTTTTCATTTGCAAAAATACTATTTTAATCGGAGAAGACAATAATCGTACAAATAAATCAAAGAAAGATGTCTCAAATAATTTTTAGCAAATAAAATAAAACAGACTAAAAATATGTTTTTTGAACGAAGAATTGCTTCAAATAGAGTCTGTGGTTTTTAAAGTACTATCGTGAAAAATAGTAAAGGAAATTATTTGGGAATAGAGGTACTCATCTTCAGCAAGTTATAGATACGTAACATTAACACTTGTTTAACAGAAAATTCCCGTCAAAATCGTACACAAAAATGATTTCTAAGTAATTATTTCGATTTAGATCACACATTACAGTTGAAAACGCACAAAAACAAAGTTCTACAGGCAAATCATAGGGTGTTGCAAAACATTTGTTTTCCACAAATAGAGAGTAGCCACTCATCGTTCGAAGTACAATCTATGACCACGATGCAAAGGTAGTTCTCGTTGTTGAGATCATCGACAGCGATTAAAAGGGGTCAGTTTTTGGATGTCGCCGGAGAAAGATAATCTCTTCCGAACGAGGGCTATTATTCTTCCTGCCGTAGAAAGAATCACTTGTTTTTCAAACGAACCATTATCAAGGTCAAGAAACACAGCCAAATTATCGTTTCTAGTATGTAACGCTATAAGAAATATTCAGGTACGTATCAGCGTCCGAATCAACAACAAAGACTTATTACGATTCACAAATGGTTTCTGTTGAAAACTTTGTCGAAGTTTCAAATGGCCCAGCGCACTGGACTCAAGCAGCATCGTTACACAATTATTTTATATATTTGAAGCAATAATATCGAATCAATTTTTGCTTCTGATATCGCCGAGATCGACTACTATGGAGTACCCATAATTTTAATTTGAAGAAACATCGTATTAATGGTGTGCGACTTAGTGTGTTTTTCTAATTCACATTTCAACCGTTCTCTTGAGGGCTTTGTGATTTATTTGAGTAACAAACTACTTTTGCTAGTGGTATCTTATTTCAAATTCTTATTTAAAAGACTAAACAAGCGGAAAGAGAACCGATGCACATCTGTTTATTCGTTCATTCATGAAAGAATCCCGACTGAGAATGGTAGCGACGAAGAAATATCTTCAATTGAAGAAAAATATCCTTTCCAGCATCGTACTTTTGTTGTAGAAGAAGTACATGAAGTCAGGCCGCTCTTGCTACTGCAATTTGAACTGGTTTCGATGATGACCATATCGCTTTATGGCTAATTTTTGGCTCTTGAATTTAGTTATATTTAAATGATAACTTATCATAAGTGTTTAGTAAGATGATTCTTAACGTATATATTTTTTAAATGTCTCAAATGCAATGTTTCGAGAGATTCTCCATCATTGTTTGCAGTAACAGATAACTTATTTCAGAATAAAAAAAATAACGTAGCACTATAAAAACGACGAATGGGCCTGATGGGATGCTTTATAAAAAGTGTTATTTTCTACATAATACCAGAAAACATTGCTTATCAGTGTTGTGCTAAATTAATCAACTCGCAATTTCGAGGACGAATGGATATGTGATGATAATGTTGAACATTTTTTTCAGATGCATACCTTGACGGTAATATGTATACTAGTGCTATGCGTATCTCCCAATAGAATTTTGAACTGTTTTTGCAATTAAGATACATCTTTTAAATGTCACGAAAGTATTATTTAGGTTCAACTTACGGATTCGTATTGGTCCATAAAAATAAAATTATTAAAATACGTGTGACAAGACGGAATTATGAAGAACAACATATATCAAGATGAGTCGAGGCATGCGGAATCCTAGTTCAAATACAAACTGTACGATTTTATCTTAGTTCAGTGCATGCCTTATAAAAAGATGAGTGGTCATCACATAGGAATGAGAAAGGGTAATTCAGAATATTCATTCATTTTGCATACTAAATCGAGCTGGAAAAAAATTGATTCCCTTTTGACTTTCATAGATCTGTGTAGAAACTCAAGACACTGCAGAATGTGTTCTTCTTTTGATATCGAATGATAGCGTCTCGAGTGTTAAAAACAAAATTTTCACGTCATAACTATTATCTTTTTCTCTTTCTGTGTCAGGAACAATTGTTCTGACACTAGCGTTATGTGGTACAACATCGTTTTATAAATAACGTACATCCTCATACTCATTTCAGCCATTAATATTTACTGTTTGATGAGATAATTCAATTTACTTCAAGCATGATATCTTGTTTACCTAGCATGATTATATCAATCAAAGATGTTCCCGACGAGCTTACAACGACGGCAATTGTTCTGTTATTGGTCTTAGTTGTTGCATTCATCGAGGTTGTTTCAGACTCGAAAAACGAAACGTGTTCGACTCACTCATAATCAACCGTCGACTAAGAAAGAACTAGATAATTATTCCTACCGTGATCTGTTCCATTTTTTTATCAATGCGGAATTCCATACTGACAAATTAGATGTTGTTAAAGGTAACTGACGTCTTTTTTACGGTTCATTACAGTTTAAAGTATACAACAATGTTCTACTCTTTAGTAGGGTTTTCTTTCGTTTCTTCATAAATGAAACAACAGAATATACGGCATTTTTATTTCAGGTTGAATATCGTTTGAACTTTAACGATCTCTTTAGAACTTTTATGATGATGTTTAGAGTTCAGTGAACAAATGCATGTTGAAGCTGTTCGGTATATGCTGACCGATCACCAAGACAATCCCGATTTTCTCGATCATTTCACTTATGTTTCTTATGACAAGGAAAAAACAATCAACGCCTGAACTACAGTTTTTCCCGTCTCTGGAAGGAAAAGCACATCAATTGTAAGTTACTCTCTTAGAGTTCACACTTCTATTGTACCAATAAACATATACATATGCGTCAACAGAATCCAGAAATAGATAGACAATGTTAATGCCTGTATAATATTACATCTTACTATCTATGTGTTGAACGAAAGGAATCTCAAAAAGAATAATCAGCAACACTACCCGTACATCTAAACGTTTGATTCAGCGAGTCAGAACTTTTGTTTGTATTTTGAAAGAAAGAGACAGAGATAGAGAGAATAAAAAATGGCGAATGCACTCCTTCGCATTTCATAGAGCGATTTTGTTGATGTTAATTATTATTCTACAGTTAGACAATGAATAATCCTCAACATGATGTTATTGTAGGGTGTGAGGCAGGCCAACCTGTGACAGCAGATTCGCTCTACTGGTGGGCTCAAACAAACGTCTATTAGACCACGTATTTAATTCAGCGCGGGCCCTATCATATCACCGATGGCGTTTGGCTACGTGGAGTACCACAAGGAACTATGTCTAAAGTACAGGCAAAATTATTTGCCATCTACATCGATGAAATGGGTAATGGCGATGCATCTCAAAACTTTGACAATGTCTATTTTGAAGTATTCAATAGTCTTGGTTTGAATGTTCCTTCTATCTATTTACGCGAGTTTGTCGATCAACAATCGATTCTCGATATCAGTTTCAAGAAACCTCTGCTCACACTTACTACATCGCTATTTCCGTAAACTTTCGAACTTGAAATTCTCGGATAGACATTGGCAAGTCTCATTAATTGAGTCTGCATAACATACTTTTTATCTATCGTCGCCAATCAATCTAAAATTCCTTTTCTTTCTCTATAAATTGGAAAGTATTATATGCAACCATTCTAAATCATCGAATGTTAAAAATAATTTATTGTACCATTCATACGTTTCAGAGAGATCCATGATAGAAAGAGAAATCTTTCACGATCGTTTGTTTTTTTTTCACGTGGTTAGAAACGACCCCCATCGCTGAACATGCTTGTCTGAAGAAAATTCTCGAGCGATACAACTTGAATCCTAAATTTTCTCTTTTACACACGGCTATCGACAACAACACACATGAACATGGGCGCTATGCACGAGAAGCAGTTGAAGACTGTCTTGATATCTTGATGAGATCCACGCAAAATATGGTAATGCAGCTGTACAAGAACATTGGCGACGCATTTGGATCGAGTAAGAGCACTTTTCTATTCTGTTGTTATTATACTGAAATTGTTAGAATACAATCGCAGTTGAAATCGAACAACAAATGACATAATTTCTTCAATCTTTTGTTCAGCTATGTAGCATATGGGATGACGAGGAACATTGATGATGCAATTCGAAAATTGTTCGAACGACAAAAATTGTTGACCCCTCGGGAAGAATTCATAAATCTAATTCAATCTAACGTACCAACATTCTATCCATTTATTAAGTTTCAAATTAATGCTCACTTATTTGAAGAAGATTTCTCTTTCATAACGCATGCTATCTCGATGTAAAGCGACTGAAAAAAATAATGCTTGATAACTAAATAAATCATCAATTCATACGATATGATGATAGTCCATCTAGCCCTGACGTTAGATAGCCATCCTCATTCAAAAACAAACTGTGAAACTCAGAAAGAATCAATATGATGATATGGATACTTTTTACGTGTGCTTTTCTCTAGATCTTCACATCCGATGATATAATAACGATTGTACGTTGGATTCTTTCGTTACCACCTTCATCACTGAATGACATGGTATCATTTGTACTTAATCGATGCAAGTTTGGCTTATCGATTGAAGACGAGAGATGCTCAAACTGTAGAACGGTTCGAAGAAGACATTGTAGCAGTTTTTTGCTGGTAAAGCGGTGAATGTACTTGCTGCTTTTCGTCCAAGTAGATGGACGCCACCATTCGATGGGAGCAACATATCGGAGAAGAACGTAGATACCATACGATTGATGAAAGCTACTAGTCATCATGTATCTCTCCAACATGTCTTCAACCAAGATCGTACAGAGAAAGATATTGTACGCTGTTGGCTACTTGAAAAGGCACCAGTGCTTCGAGAAACCATACACGGAACCTCACATGAGGAAAAAGAGATCAAAATACTTTCACGCGAAGCTTTCACATGTGAATTTTGAAAATTTACTTAATTTCTTCTAGTAATTATTGGTGTCGCTTATATTTTCAATAGAAAGAGAGTATGTGACTGTGAATGTTGTTATACTCTTTACTTTTATGCCATTAACGTCCCATGGAAAAAGAATGATTTATTTATTATGCTAATAAATATTGGGAAGTGCTACAATAAGACACAAACTACGTTTGATAAATTCAACATAGGATCAGTTATATAAAAATAAAATTAGTAAAACATATCTTACTTCGAGCAATAGTAAGTCACCGGTGTTCTTTATACGTAAACCAAGATTTCCAACATGTTCATACGCCTATTTTTTATTTTGATATGATAAATGTTCCTTGTTAGCAGTGACTCAATGTGTTATGAAGTGAAATTTGACTACTTTGATATTGAATATCGATCTACAGTGCCAAATATGTATTATATTGACTGTACGATTCGGATTAACATGTACCATGTTTTACTTTTCGCTTCATTTTATGATCGAATCCAAACCTTGATTTCCCTTAACATCCTCATCTTCAATTCACAATTTGCTTTTTAAAATCTTTATGCATTGATAGTATGATCGATTTTTTTCTCTCCATCTCAAGAACAGATCAATATCTACAAATATGTTTGCTTTTCATATTTTTTTTTTGAAATTGTCACTTCACCTCGAGTCGATTTCTCGATAATCCTTGTTCATCATCTGTCTCTTTAGTGACATCAATTTTAGGTTTTCTGTTTTTGCAAGAAACATACAATACGATACATAATACTGTAATATCATTATGCTGAAGAAAAACTTTGTTCTTATTAGTTGACATGTGCTCGTCTTGGCTTCACAGTATTTTGAATAGCATGATTGATTTTTTTGACATTATTTACGAATGAATTTTCGATATTGAGAAGTATTTGTTTCCCAGTCACAATAATTATCGAGGCAAGAGTAATCATGCTCGTATTTCACTCTAGCTAATATGTTTTTAAAACTGGAAAGTTGAATTTCGATCTGAGTCATGCCAAGATGCAATATCACACTCTCGATTATGACCCATATAGTCAGTGTACGCCTGATCTCGATGTATTGATTTTTGACATTTTTAATGTTTGTACGTGACTCATAGATTTCGAATTGATTTATTAGTATAATAAGAATAACGATCACTATAAATGTGTCTCTACTTGATTAAGATGCTAGTAAATGTCTGTTCTTTTGTTGTAATAATTTCCTTGTTATATAAATGTATTCATTTGAGAAAGAAGACGAACTTTCTGACTTTATTAGACCACAATGCATGTATTTGAAACAAGCAGGAAAATATTCCAAAAGAGAATAAAGTCATGGTGTGCTAGTGCATTTTGTTTTTCTGACTGTGATGTGTTACTGACCGCTTACATACAAACTAGTATGGAAGAAATTACAAGTATAAAGCTATCTACAATGAATAAGAAGTTAATGTTCGATTGAGCGTTTCATGTGCATAAAAATGCACAGAAGGAGACAGATAACGTTTTGGTATCATAGAAAATGTCATTAGCATTATCGATCACGAACAAAAAAATCGAAATGTAGGGTATGCCTGCGTAGATGGACATAAGTCGATTGTGCAACTACATATCCAATCATACGAAATCTCATACACTTCTAATTTAACTAGATTTACCTTTGTTGGAAAGAGCACGACGTATGTGATATCAAAATATTTCATTTAATCAAGAGTTCTTATAACATTACATCTGTTCTAAATCTTTTCATTCTAGAATTAATAACGATTCTGAATAATTTCAATAAGAGTGCGACAACTAGAGATTTTATGGGATCTTATTGTTTCGAAATTTGATGCATTTAGATAAAAACGTTTTATTCTAGATACCTTTGGTTTTCGCTTTTTCTTCTTTCTCGAGCTCTCGTGAAAAATATTTGCCACACAATATCTGCACAGTCACATCGATCTTTTCGTAGTTCAATAGCAAGTTAATGCCACGATCTATGAATATTATGCAATTTTCTTTCTAAACATTGAACAACATAGCATAACTCAAAAGTATTATGATACAATGCTAAGTACCTAGTAAAATGCTTGAAAATTTTGCGATTGAGAATAAGAGACCATCTACATCACCATCATTATCCTACACATGGTTCCAATCTAGCTATTGAAGTGGGCGTGGACCATCGTCTAGACTCTAGGGATACGGTCTAGAAACGGAAATTTCCCTGTGTCTATCTGTAACATCTGGTACAATTGATCATGGTGATTGTACCACGTGTGACAGATAGACGGGCGTGGGTGAATTCTTGTTTCTATCTCATCAAGCAAAGTATATCCATGAATAGTTGCTTCTACGTTATAGATATCTAAAATTAGAACAATCAATATGATAGTGAGCTGATTCCGTTTCACACTACTTGTATATAACTACTTAGCTTTGATTATCATGAAAACAATATCGACTCTACTTGTTCATGCAACCACTGAACTTTAGATATCAATGAAGAATCTTTTAGAGTTTCGTCATGTGAGCTATTCAAAATTGATCGTTAAAGTCATATTGATTCTGCTACAAGTATAAACGAAATTAAGTATCTAATAGCAATCATAATTGATTTATTAGAACATGGTATCATAAATAAAATGATCTACATGTTTCGTATTTATTTGAGTTCGATTATTGACAAATAAGTAGTGCACTATTGTTTTTCATAAACTTGTATGATTGAGTTGTCCTTGTATTTTAAAATTTGTTGATCAAAAACTGCTAAGATATCTTTATTGATACACATTTGTACGAGTGAAATAAACTGCCAATGGGATTCATTTCATCAAGCACATTTTAATTCTTTGCTTTTATGGAACAAACGGCTTGACTTCATTCACACATTTAACGGTGTTTCGTGAAACAATCACAAAAAGATACAGATTTTCTATTTATGATAGAGATTGAGTATAAATCTGAGGTAAGTTATTAATTTCACTCATATCAGACCATCAAATAGACATACTCAAATTTCAATAGTCCACATTCTCTCATAATTAATAGCTAAAAAAAGGATGCGAATTCTCTTTTTAGACAAGAAAGAACAAAATTATCTAAAAAAATGAAATAATTATCATCACAAAGTCAATTATCAAAATGACTTTTTAATCAGCGTGAATGAAGCGGAAGAAATATATTAAAGTTACAATTTAGATTTCACAGTTGTAGTCGGCAATTTATAATTGTCTTTAAAACTCTTGACAGCTACCGGGAGGGCAGGTGATTCAATTGATCCATAGCCAGCATCAGCGACAAGCATTTGTGGTGTTAAAGATCGTGGAATGACCGTTAATCGGGCCAAAAGAGAACAAGCCACTTCTTGGGTTTTGTCGAGAATCATTGATTGCGCAAAATAAAAGGCATGATCATCCCATCCGATTAAACGAGCAGTAAATGTAAATCGATCGCCTCGTGAAACACTCTGTCGATATTGAGCCTGAATTGCACTAACAACCATATACGACTGGGGTTCAGTCTTTCGTCGAACTGTGAGTGCGTCCCATATACCATTTTCAATTAATAAAATAAATCTACTGAAATCGGCTTCACGTAAATACCGTGCATTGTTCATATGCCAATTTATGTCGAGATCACTCCATCCACAACGCCCTTTTGTGACCGACTCGCTCCAAAGGTCATTTTTCTTCTTCGATCGATTTAAGCGATGCCGAAGAGCGATATCGATTGCGCGTAAAAAATAGCTAACATCAAGCATGTCTTAACAAGGCCAGGAAAACGAACATTACAAATATAATTTTCTAGTTGAGATCATTCAATTGAATGACAAAAGAAACCAATGACAAACAAGAGGACGATGTTGTTTGTTTCTTCCATGCGTAAATCATCGCTAGAGGGAGTTTGTTCTCTATCAATAGTTTATTATTCACTTTTAAAAGTATTTCAGTTGTGTCTATTTTTCGTCGATTTCGAAGCAAACACAGAGACAAAGTTCGTTATTTCAAGATTTTAAAATCGTGTGAAATGCTACGAGACTTCCGATGAAGATTAGAGTTTTAAAAAGTATTTGAAAACTATTGCTTAACAAAAGGAACTCCAGAAAAACATAAACACTATGACTAGAGAAATCAGAAGGAGTTTTCAAATATCTTCTCCTGCATTTTGTATATAATCAACAGAGTGGTACATTAAGGAAATATATTGTTGCGTTCTTGAGAAGTGTGTTTTGATTCTTGTCCAATAATATTTTGTTTACTTGATTCATCGAGACTACAACATGTCCGAAGAATTTTGAATTAGAAAACGTGGATACTATCTAAAGTTGGCTTAGACTCTCAAGTGTTTCAAGAGAGCTACAAAATTTCTCTATACTATCTGAAGTCTATTGACAAGAAAGTGTAGGTGTTACATGAACAAAGAGATATCCGCACAATCACATCTTCAGGAAAACGAAGTAGCATATGAACACTCTCTTCTATGTATTCCATTTTAATTTATGTATTATCTTCTATATTTTTTGATTTTATCCTTTCCCGAAAAGCCCATTGACACACCTGTGTAATTCTAATATTTGTATCTCGTACGCATTAGCAAAAACAAAACGATGATAGTCTAATAATATATAAAATATACGCTTGTAGGTATATTAAAACTTTTCGAACTACATAATTTGAGCTAGTTCAAAATACCTGCAAAGCACTTGAAAGTAGCGCAAAATAACATCAAGCACAAGAATCGGTTGTCTAGTTTTGCAAAAAATTAATCATTAAGATTATTTCTTGTAAAACTAGACATTATATATTCATATCTTAGAACTGTTAGTATTGTTTGCTATAAGTCTTGATATATATTGAAGACATAAACAGCCTAAATATCTTAGTTGAAGAATTTTCACATCATCATCTACCTTTTTGAATCATTGTACAAAAAAAATTGGAATGTATCGTGGACTCCTTTGTTTTCTCAATGATATGGATGAATACTTGTCATTAGAAGCAGGTTTTCTCTCCCTCGTAAGTATACCAATTTATCCAAATCAGTTACTTTCTTTTAAAGTAATTTCAAACCGACTAATTCAAACAGAACGCAAATGAATTAGTTATTTTATTTTCTATTTGTTAGTAAAAATTTAAATGATTAAGCTACAGAAAAAGTATTTACTACTGCAAGTCCTTTGAAGAAACTTTTGGGTGCATTGTGCTGTTTAGTTCTCTGGTGCGAGTGATTTAATACCGTGATCGTTGATCGCAAAAAGCCAATCTGGCTCAATGACGTGCACACCATCAAATGGTTCTTGTACATGAAGGCGTTGACCATTAGCTAGAGTGACGTCGATCCTTTCCACTTGTGAGTTATAGTCACATCCTTGGTCTGAGACGACTCGAGGCGCTACTCGATGCGTCGCACGTTGAGATAAATTGATGTTGTAAGAACTATCACTATCATCTAGCTCGTGTTCAAATCTGCGATAGGTCACTTGAACTTGAACTTCGCCTTCAGAATCGTTTCGAATCGAACAACTTTTAACATATTTCGGAGCTGAAACGCAGCAGCCTTTGCAAGACATTTTCGTCTACTATTTAAATGATTCGTCAATAAAGTACAATAATCACAATGCACGAATCACTGGTCGATAGAAATGTCTTGATACCAACGACGTATGTTGCTCTAAAAAGTAAATACTTCGACCGTAACCGCATATGAAAAGAAAGTGTAGAAGAAAAGAAAAATACATTGAAACACACGATTTACTAAATAATTCAACTGGTGTTAAGCAGAATAACGAAAGAAAAATATCTATGCGACTCGTACCACGACAACGCGAGACACTTCGAAAAAACGTACGATGATGAAAGACACATGGCAAAGGCATATTATAAAAATGCATTCAGTATGGGTATGCGTAAATGAGTCCAACTACTTTGTACGATTAGAATGATAGATATCCAAGTTTCATCATGCAAGAAACTCACTCACTTAACTTTTTAGAACATGTTTAACAACGTATCTGAGATGCGTGATAACTTAATCGAGCACTCGATATAAATATTTTCAGTTAGTCTAACTTATCTTGGATAAAAATTTTTAAAAATATTAGGAAAGAACTGATGGTGTTGGCGATGACCTTGTATATCTCTACATCCATACCATATTCATGCGAAGTATTTTAGTTTCGAAAAATTCCGAATCATTACACAATTTCAGAAAACGGAATTTGAATTTCAGTCGACAATGCATTTCTGAACATCTCTATGTTATTACGAAAATACATATTTACTTATCGATAGTGACGTGACAAATTGCGAATACGCAACCGAGAAAGCCATGTTATAATCGACAGGAAACTTTGAAAATGATTTAAAATCATGTGAATCGTTCTTTCGGGTCTCTGGATTATAATAAGAGCACAGTTTTCGCGTTCACAATCAACAAGAACTCTAGAGACATATGTTTTAGACAAACATATCTTCGAGTTTAATCTTGCTGATGATTTTACAATAGACGGAACGTGGATAGAAGAGTCTATGTTGATGTTTTTCTTGATCAGTTAGGGAAATATTCACGAACTAATATTTACTCAGTTAACTAATTCATTAATCAATACTCATCTGGAATAGCGAACATTTATACGTAAGTCTACAGTAAAAAAAAAACTAGTCAGAAAAGAGCCCTCGTAGAAAATTACAGTACGATGAAGGAGATATATGTCCCGTTGTGTCAGACTAAAGATACAAACCTGACTGTTTCAAAAATGACTCAAGCGAAATCCAACAAAACAGAGCTATCTTCGTATGTTTATTAATATAATATTGCTATGAGAGTTGAACATTATGGATCAATCGAACATTGTTGTTCTTGCGCACTAAAGCGATAGGTCAAATTTCGCCTGGGTTCAAAGTAGTTTCTTTGCAGCCATGAGCTCTTGAAGGTCATGACTTTTTTCACGCTTCTTATTTTTCCACCAATAAACACTGACCGAACAGCTATGAAATGATTGCGAACCTCGCCAATTTCGTAAAATGTATTACCCATATTGCCATATTGTGTATGATTTTCGAAAAAGACCTTGTTTATGAACTCGTCTGGATTCAAAGCCAAGCATAGAATAAATAAAAGACGGTCTTCTTCATCTGATAACGTGGTCCAATTTCTATAGCCGTAGTAGCGACTAATACCCTTGTCTTTATATTCAATAGCTGAACAGACGCAATTCAAATAATTATTCTCATTCGTTTATCCTGTGAAATCATTCGTATGCAGAAGCTTCTGATTTTTATTTTGAATGTGTCCTGTTATTCTTCTAGTTTTTGAATAGTTTCATACATACATTTTGCAATGTCACTATCTGGTACGGATGCGACTTCGGTCGTATCCCGAAAAAATCTAAACCTTCGTTGCCAGTGATCCATCCGCTCGTCTTTCAAGTCGAGCACCAATATGTCTTGTGTAATACAACACAAATCAATCTTGATCTCTTAAACAGACTCAAGTTGGAAGATCTACGAGTTTTTACTTCATGTTAAAAAAGGGAAAAGTCTCCATTCTAGTTCCGATTATTAATAATCAAATAAATCCGATAAAACTCGAAGCGAACAATACACCTTTCCTTCTTCTCTAGGAAGAAGAACAACAAAGCTCAGCTTGGTAATCTTATGCGTAATAGTATAAATATTCTTCTATTTATAGACAAAACGTCATAGCGTGAAATCATTTCAAACACAAACTCAATAGTACGGAACAAATATCGAACTATAAGAGAGTGACAGCTGGATAAAGCAAATTGTGTGAGTCGTCAGTGCGTATGTCATTTTTTACATCTTGATTACATGATCGAAACTCTTGTTTTCTGAACAGTGTTTTCCAGATTATGAAGATGATAGAATGAAAAAAATCTTTGATTGCAAGCATGAACCGAAAAAAAGAGTTATTTTCCAAGTTTATTTTTGTATTAGAGAATAATGTTTTTCTTCCGAGTGGCTCTCATTCAAATAAAGAATCATAAATGCAGAACGACCAAAATGGTTATTCCAACAAAACCAAATTTTTTTTTCGAGCTGATTAATGGACGAAATCAATCGATCATGATGAAAGAACGAGGAGTAACAGTCACGCACAGAACAACGAAAAGAAATTTCGTTTATTTGAATTGTGATTGTGCATAGATATTAATGCAAACATTAAATCTCCCGTAGCATTATTTTACTATTGTCTCATGTAGTCGATTTATCTAAAAACGTTTTACAGTCGAATAACGATTGTTTCACAAAGTATGACATGATTTTACTTACCCCATGAATATTATGTGATTGTATTGCTGCGTGCAATATTTTTTAAAGTTTATAGACAAAAGGTTATCTTGTGCTATAATTCAGTACTAGAAACCTCACACATTCAAATTGTTCGTCACAAAGCATATGGTTCTTGTTTAGGTTATTCTTGTAAATGAGCTACTTGTTTCCAATAGTATCCACCGCGTATTTTTCAATGAATAGATGAATTTTGACTGTGAAATGTCAGTGTGTCATCTTCTATGAGATACATATTCACAGCAAATTATACTTATAAGCCACGAGAATTACTGAGCAAGGTGTTGCGATCTATTGTCTAGTTTCAAATCCATACTTCGATTATATATATCGTTTATCAGCCATGGTTGGAAATGTTTGATGATATTTCAATTGATTGCAACATAATACAAATCAATAGGAACTCTAAATCATTCGATTATCTATTGTTACTGATGTTATGTAAGATTCTTGATAGAAAGAAAAAAATACCTGAGAATGTTGATGTTATTCGATCAAGATATCGAAATACTTGTTCACATCATTTTTATGTTCTCTTGTATGTAACTTAAGAATTGGTGTTGGAAGTAAAATTTGATGGGTTCTTCCATTCACGAGAGTGAATCAGTACTATCTTCAATTAAATAAGAGCAAGAAGAATGCTCACAGATGAATATTCATTGATGAATTACAAGGCAGAGAATCTCAAGTTCGGTAAAATATCAGCTTTGATTTTAATGAAATGTTTTCTTGTCAGTGTTTAATTAAAAACGTTTACATTTACTATATCATCCAATATTGAAGGTAGCAAGCAAGATAAAACCCATGAAATTTTCTCCGTAAAATTCTGCATATTTCAGAAGTAATAATTACGAGAAATTATTTCGAAGGAAAATATGTGGAAATAGAGAGGAAGATAGGTTTTTGATAAAGATAGATCTCATAGCTTCTTTTCTAGCTCGAATTGATCTAAAATGTTTCAGTGTTCAAGAGCACGGTCATGCTATTTTGTTCACATATGAATTCAATATTCTATAGCTTAATAGCGAATCTTTTACCTTGGAAGACTGTATTTACGAGGTTAAACTCAGTACAATGACAGGAATTAATTCCGAACCATTTTCTTCTGATCAATAGAATTGTAGTCTTAAAGTCAGTTTATGAATCTTGAGCAACTGTTGCTTTACACGTGGAGAAGAAAATTAGAAAAGAAACTCCCCGAAAAAGTGTGTAAATGTTGTAATTTTATATGATTGATATGTTGTACTCTGATCCACAGAAGTATTGTGCGATGCTATGACTTCGTTTTCACACAATTGGTTTCAATCTTTTTCGAATAGTGTCTTCTCATATGTTATGCTACAGCAAAACGTTTCAACAAATCAATAATATTTTATTTGACATCGTGTAATGAAATCAATTTGTATTAACTTGAATTACGACGAATAATATCTAATAAATTACTTATCCACTTTTAATTTAGTTTTTGTAAAGAACACAAAAATAGTTTTGAAATAAAACTGTCACAAAGATAAATTCAAGCATATGTTATATGAGATTATCTATTGGAAATAATCAATTCCATACGACAGAGCTTTCTGTATGAAGGTTACTAACAATATGAGCTGTTAGATATGTGTAATTATGTTCTGTTATTGTGATTCGTATCATTCTATCAAAATAATAAAACTGATAAAAGAAATCCTAGTGGACAACAACCGTATAACTAATATTTGATTTAAAGTTCATTTCAAAAATACAACATGAAAATATTCACTGTAGATTAGTAACGGCATTATCAAAATATAGGGCTCATATGCCTTTCGATGAGTTGAGCATATTATATATATTTACCATCATATATTATCAATCTAATAAGATCGACCGATATCTTTCGATCACCCTCCATTATTATTTATTGATGTCAATAAAGGAAAAAAATATGAGTGGTAAATTATTAAAGAACAATTAAATGATTAAAACGAATGAGTCATTTTGAGAGTCTGTATAGCTCAAGAAATATTCCAATAAGATTGCAGACACCAAATATTGTGCAAATAACATTCCACGTTCGAGCTCGTTCTGAAGCGTTCAGTGCACCTTGAAAATCATTTTTTTCTTTTAAGCGTGCAGTCTTATTCGCATAGCAACAAGCCACACAACCAAAACATAAGCAGCAGCATAATATATTAAAAACAGACCAGGTCATGTGAGTTTTTATCTGATGTATGCATTGATTTGGAATTGAGGGTACATCTAAGGATGCTGGTGTACGTTCATTATTTTCTTTCATCTCCAATAGAGATTGATGATGCAAATCACAACAGTCGTTTGTGTTGTTCAAGCATGATTCATGAGAAAATGGCTCTATACGAACCAAATTTGATGTACTTTGTGCTTTCGATTGAACATATTGAACGGAATTCGATGTAGGTAATTCTTCATCGGGATTTTTCATTGTCTATTACACTATAAATAGAATTTTACTGTCAAACTGATTATGATCTAATGGCTTTTATCCTTTTCTATTTATTGATCAAGCAAGAGAGAGAAAGAGAGAGAGAGAAAATGAAGAACAGAAATTTCGGTTCTAAATTTATGTTACATGCGGTGATTCTTATGCCTCCAAATCATGAAAAAGTATCTACGTACAATCAGTGGAAAATTATAAATCCTGCAAAGTTCTTTGCGGAAATTTTTTAAAGTTCAGATTTATAGAATGTGACATGCCATACAGCCCAATATGGAGAGTATTGACCGAATCGATTGTTAAGAAAAACGAGAATTTCAGATACTTTTCTATCGACATTAAAATGCAATATCAGAGAAGAGATAAGAAAGAAAATGCAAATCTGTCGCCAAACATGAATAGGGATAAAACTGAACACTTTTTACAAACTGACATGTGAGAGAATATAATTAACTATCTGGCGACGTGTCGTAGTACAAAACAGATAAAAGAAATCTGGATCTTCAGGATGTAGACAGACATGAGAAAAGCACTTACACTGGCATCCTCTCGTTTCCATTTTGCTTGTCCTAATCTTTTCAACTTCCTGTCTTATCGTTTTTCCCCTAGAATAGTGATTAATTCTAGCTTATTCTGTTGTAAATTATGAGGGATGCAAACAAGAATGCAGATCTTTGTCTTTCTTATCTCGAATTTACCTTTTTAATTCTTATGTCAATTCACTTCTTCTTTCACTGATCTTCTCTTCTATCTTGATTACGTTCAAGTAGTATACCCTTTGTGAAGACGGGTACGATTCGAGGTATAATATGAAGATCATTGGAAAACGATACACAAGAAAACGAAATTATCGAATTTTACCAGCGAAAATAAAAATCCCTCCAGCATTTTAACGTGTGATCTCGACTCGTAACGCTCCGACACACAATAGCAAGTTTCGTTTATTTTAAAACTACATGAAAAAATGAATTTCGATCATTTTACTCGACATCAACTGACATAGAAATAAGAAGCTTTTTGTTGAATAAATTAGTACTTATGAATCAATATCTGTCACTTTTTTTATTTGCTCCCAAATAAAAAAAATCTGATCGATCAGTCAAAAATAAAAGCATAGACAAGGGAGAAACATCATAGTTTTTAGTTTTTATGATTTTCTAGATTCATAGAAGCGTGGAAAGTTTTATGGCGAATATCAGCGAATAGAAGAACGTTCATAGGAGGACAAAAAAAAACCTCAGAGAAGCTTAATGCTATGATTCGAAGTTTTACAAATTGAAAACGCAACTGAAATTAACGAGCACGACTAAATAGAAATTGAAAAAATACAAGTTGACTCTGACAAGTTCAACTTCATTTGGAATTAATGAAGAGCATCGAAGAGCAGTTAGGAACAAGAAAAGATTTAAGAGAATTCCATTGCAGCCAGGCAAGATCCCCACAATTGTATCGAAAACAATAAAATTCAAGTTCCTGGGAAATAATTCCATAAAATTCAGGAGCAGATATGAAATTTTTTACACGGTACTATATCCACACAGAACACTAAGGAGTAGTTAAGACTATAACTAAATTCGGAGAAAGTCAGAATCTATGACAAAAGTTCATTTTACTACAAAAATGACTAAATTTGATGTTTCCCCTTGCATTTCTCAGCAATTCGACATTCATCATAATTCTTTTCTGGCATTAGGAATGTAACAAACCTCAAGTCTTGCTACTTGATTTGGTGTAGTTTCGATTTGATTTACGGTTCTCTACGTAGGATTTGGTATTTTGAGTCGGACTTGGATTTTCTGCCTAATATTTGGATTGGAATTGAATTTATGGCCTAGTGTTTCGATTTACTATGACATTGATTACATACGACACTCAATAATAGTGGCTCACTTAATAATGCCAGAGGAACAAGCAAGAGAGTATTTTGTTGTTTGACACCAACAGCTTGCTAGTTGACATTTGGATTTCTTTTTTGACAGTCATTAGATATATAGTTGGCAATTCGATAAGAGTCACAGTATTATAAAAAACTTAAGCCTCGAAATTCGATTTTTATTCAAGATTTGTTCCGTAAATAGGTATTTTCAATAGATCAAAACGTTTTTGAAATATTACCTGACTATTTCAAAACACTAACATTCAGTTAGAAACATTCACATTCATTCCAAGTCATCCCAATCCTTTCCGATCTAATCCTAGCCAATCAAATGGCTCGGAGTGAGATTCCCCCCTCCCCTTGAATAATAAACAACAATGAAACACACAGCACGATTTCCTTAGACAACTTCAAGTCTAATAAATAAGCACCTACATTCGACGTGCATGTAATCGTTTTCGTTTTCGTTTTCGAACAATACTTATTGAGAAATTTTGAATTCTACCAGATCGTTTCAACTGAATTCTTTTGGTAAGCTTTGTTGAATCCTAAGGCAATTCAAATAGAATGGTGATAAGAAGAGTGACAAAGTAACAGAAAGTTCTACGTCGACGATTATCAATCAACAATGTCAACTTTTGCCGAACCAGAAATGAAGAGAATGTTCATTCTCTAAATGAGTAAAATCTCGTCCATTGTTTATGAGCCAATCAATCATTTCGTTACTATCAATCTTTCGATCCGATGGAAAATTAAATGAGACACTTGACAAATGTTTTAATATTTCCACAACAATCTTCATGTCATCGAGTTTCTGTATTTTTAAAGTCAAGTGTTTGACATAAAAAGACACAATGGAACATAGGATTGCTATTGTTGTATTATATTGTCCATCAATACTTGACGGCAACAAAATTAACGAGTGAATATTCGATACTCGATCAACTAATAGCATTAAATTATCAATTGTATTTGATAATATTGATTGATCAAAATCACTGCGGAAAGATAAAGTTTGAAGATTTGAAAAATCTACTAACATTGAAATGAAATGAAGAGAATCGACAGGCCATTCACCATTAACACGGAGTTTCAACTCGGTCACTTTACAGAAGAGAAAATCTGTTCTTTTGGCTCTCTAAAATAACATCAACAAGTGACATGTTCTATTCGAATTCTTGAAAGAAAAAGGTGTTATCTCTAGTTTAAAGAATGAAATCCATTGAATAGAAGAAAAAAATGGACAGAATTAATCATCTAGAAATGAAACGAAAGAAGAGCAAGAAATTCGATTGTGATGTAAAATTGATTCATTTCGAATTCAAAAAGAAAGTGTGTTGGAAAGAGTTTTCGTTACTCGAATCAAATCTTTTGTTGAACATACTATTGAAGAAAGTTATTTTAACATACTTAATTTGTTGTCTAAAAGCAGAAGAACATCGATCATCAGTACATACCTGTTTTGGAATTTGTTTTGTCTTTATTTGTGTTAGATCCAACGATAAGCAACGCACATGATTCATAATGAGTGAATGATTGAATTTTCTAATCGATGTGGATAATAAAATGTTATCTGGATCAAAGTTATTATCATATGATTCGACAGAGAATGGTATCGAATAGATTTTAATTGTATGAGAACGTTTTATCCATTGACAGTTAATGTACCAGTGTTTTTCTTCAAGCCAGAACGTTGTGCGAAATGAAATTATCAATGATTCGACATCGGCGTTGCACTCATAGGTTCTCAGAAATAGTTGATGAAATACAAACTGAAATCTGTTGAGCAAAGACAATTTTGTTTTTATCAAAGTTTCCCAACGAAATCCATCGATTAGAGAATTCGGTGTCAATGGAGAACTGATCAATTCCAATTCAACAAGTGAAGGTGTTAGTGGAAGTAGAGATTCAAGTTGTCTCATTGATCGATTCGTGTCTCTTAACATCAATGACGTTACTTGATGGTAACATTTGACATGAGAATCTTGATCTGCATCATTCATCCAACAATCGTCGATAACCAATGTTCGTAGATGAGGACAATATCCAAGTATCTTTTGATATTCATTGAATGTTAATGTTCCAATTGTTAAATGAACAAGATGAGATTCCTTAACAGAATTAAACATTCCTTCGATATGGTGGGCATTAGTATTCAACGACAATGTATCAAGATTTGATTGAGTGACCAAGATTGAGAGAAGATCAATGGTTGACTTGCTTCGATTTCCTCTCGAATGAAATGTAAGTGAAGTCAATGAGCAACGAAGAACATCATTGAGGATTGCTTGAAAATCTCTGCAATCGACATATCGAAGAGTCAATGAACGAAGTCGAGGAAAATCGCTAATTTTGAAGAGAGAAAAAAACAATCCGATTTGACCTGGTGTTGTTGCTTCGTCCGAAAGGGTAATAGACACAACTTTTTTCGGTTGAATTAGACGACAGATCAAGTCAAAGTGGCTCTTCGACGTTGAACTAAAATCAAGATTGTAACGACTCCAACTATTTGAAATCACGTAGAACTTCTTCGAGACATAACGGAATGAAAGAAGAATCGTATGAACATCGAAATAGTCAAGTAATCGATACAGAAGCTCGACAGGTAATGTTGAAAGAGACGGAACAATTCTAGTTGACATGAAATTCTTGTTTTCGTCACACGGGCAATAGATTTGCCATGTGTTTTGCTTCTTCTATTCAAAAGAATCAACAACACATTTTTTACTTCTCTCCACTTTTCTTTTTTCTCTATCTGTCCTTCTAGCAACAAACGTCATCTCCCACATGTTTCAAAACATCGACATCATGTTCTGAGCTCTTTTGCAAACAATGGCAAGGTTAGAAAAATCAAATGGAAAAGTATTCCTTTTCGTCGATCGCTTATTCGCTATTCAAATTAATCAGTTGATTCTGATTTCTTATGAAACAAAACATCAAAATAATAATCAAAAAAGTCTTACGACCTTTTCAAAGTTTCTCTCAAAAAAAAAACTTACTCCCTATCAAAATTGATTGTTTCTTTCTCTCAGAGAAGCAAGTTCAGCAGAAACAGAGTGTCAAACTGTGTGTATTTTTTTCGACTTCAAGATTTATTTGTACTATTTAATTTTTGATTGATTATGATTAGTCTGATTTCTGGGTTAGTTTTTCTAACTTATTTATATACCCAAGTGGAGAAAAAGTGTGAAAAACGGACCAAAAAGAGCCCCCAACTCCAAGTAGTGAAACATACGCAGTTTCTATTACCAGTTCGAAAGCGCAATTGTGAGCGAATTACACCCATATGTCACCACTTTTAAGTCTTTTTTGTGAGTTTAAATGCATTTTAGACTCTTGTACTACTCCTTCAATACTACCTCTATTACTAATTTTTCTATAAGAAAACTTGGCCAATTATGTGTAACGTGTGGGTGTGTGCCAGAGATCCGCAAGTCAATCGAAAAAGCGACTCGCCACCGCCCCGTCATGCTGGCGAGTTGCTCATTGCTGCCTCGCCTCGTCTTCTCAGACTCCTACTTGTCACCGTCTCGCCTCGCCTACAGTTTATAACAAAATAGTTATAGTTAGGTAGTTTTTCAACCCCCCATAACAATCACCATCTTTTTATTTCACACAATCAAATAAAAAAGTTTTTATACATTTAAATAAGTTAAAAGAACAAACATATTAATGATAATAAAATAAATAAAGATCATTCATTTTTTAACTGAGCGTATAAACAATGCTCTGAGAACTGTATCAGCGCAATAGTTAGACTAAACTGAATAATTAAATATGCGTGTATCCAGAGTGTACTATAAGTCATCTAACAAAAAGAAAACTGCATAGCTGCACAGGATTATGATCAAATGAACTAATTTTTTTGGTGGTGGTAGAGTTTACTTGAAAGTTTTTAATCATCATTAAAAGATTTAGCAACATCACTTAGAATTATTATCATTTATTTAAAAGAGAAAAATTCACATTTCTATGGGTATAAGATAAACTATAAATTTGGAGTTTCCATAATCTGATGCGAATTCCTCTATTCTATATTGTCAAGATCATATAATACTTTATTTGACTTCTTGAGTTTTCTCTATTCTATCTAACTTTACAAAGTCCTCTCAAATCATTTTGCGCTGACAAGATCTGAAAACATTAGTGACGTTAGTTAAAATTTGATAAAGAACTCCTCTGGGCAGTGAACAAAATAGCAACGCTATTCGAGAACTTACTGAAGAATCATATTTTTAGAGGACTTATTTGCTGATCATTTTGGTTAACAGATTTTCTATGTTCATCAAAAAATGGTGTTTCCCGAGTCAAAATACTGGAGAACGGCAAATAGTGCAAGGCAAAGCACACGGCATTTTCAAGTAATTTGACTCTGATACCATTAGTTCTTGATGAAAATAGAACAATTCTATAAACTAAAATGATCAGTATAACAATCTATACAAAATGGAATTTACGAATAAACTTTGGGATACGTTTCTATTTTTTGGGTTTGATGACTGATAGAAGTGTGTTGGAAAGGTCAAAGCTCCGTGTTCAAGTAATTAGATGGTACTAGATTTGAATTATGTTAATAAGCTGCTACCACTTGAATAGAAACTTGGAAGTATCATCTACCATCACGAATAACATCAGATCATTTGTTCATCGCTCAGTAGAGTTATACAGCTTTCTTTTTTAAGCTGATTGTTGAGACATCCTGCACACTAATTTATTTCCCCGATTTCATGAACTTCACTACGAATGGAAACACTTAGAAAGAGCTGCATAAAATCGAAAGATATCCATAAAGATTTTCCATTTATTCATCAAAAATAACATTCTAAGTATAGGTGAGACGACTCGGCGATTTTCGGATCTCTGGTGTGTGCAGATGCAGGAATACACGAAAGCAACATCTGAACTCACAATCCCACGTCTAAATCTCCAATCCGCAGCAGCACCCATTCGATAAAGACACATTCTCTACATATAGAAGTTACGAAACACTTGATTTGCAGAATTCAAGAAAATTAGTGTTCAGAAGCTGCACAGTTTTGAAAGCAAAATGAAACATCTTTCTTTCAGCTTGTGTGAAAAAGGCAGCACTTTAGAGTGATGTCATTAGAGGAAAACCACCGGCCGATTGTATATTAGAGTCTTCAAATTGAATCAATTCGTAAGTTATTCTGCTTCTCTCACATGACCCTTCAATGAGTTCTCTAGTCTCCATCAATGTTGAACAAATATATTCTCAGAGAATGGTATATCTGAGCTACTTTTGTCATCGGCATAGCTACATATATTGATGATTGTATGTAGTAGTATCCATTCTTTTAATCAACGTCAGTTATTCTCGTGCCTAAACCATGTTTTGCCCTAGATTCATTGTTGGGTACAACTTTATCACCAATAATTAGACGATCATTAACCATAATTTGTAGAAGCACCCTTGTTTTGGTGATACCTCTATTTTGCAAGGTATCTTGAAATGTTATTCGGAATAATGTATCTTGTGTGGTATGAAATGTTTGATTAAGGTCAGAAATATAAACAAAATTCGTACTGTGAAATTTTATATGTGATTGACGGTGCTCTCTGTCCGATTGAGAAAATAATAGTAAATCACAGTTGCGTTGCAAGTACGAGGCTCTTAACATATAACTGCGTTGTAAGTATATTTATGATGCATCTATTTTGTTCTGAATTACGTTTGATATGAATGAATAAAAAAAGTAACGAAAGAGACATCTATACATCACGAAATTGGTTTGGTTAGAGCTAAAAGTGTTCATCTATCCTCGCAGATAAAAAATCGATAAACGAAGTGCATTAGATATTAAGCAAGTGATTTATATTCGTCTGTATTGATTCTTGATTTTTCTTGAAATACCTGCATTCGATTCAACAGAATATTTCAGTAACATATTTTGGATGGCATCTAAACAGCCTCAATTACTTGTATCTTCTGGTCCATCAGTGACTATTAGGTAATATTCGAATGAATGTATCTTTTTAACAAAATCTTTGCAATCATCATCCAAATTGTGGTACTGTTGATTTTTCAAAATCTCAAAAAGGATACGATCTTCTGATGATTAATGGTTATAGTTTCACTTTACATAAGTAGACTAAAGCATAATATTATCGGAAATGCGAAACTCGCTTTTGTTCCGCATCACTTATCACAACGAGAAGCTTGATTACTTGTATACATTGAATAAATAAAGTACGAGAAACTCATCATCTTCATACTCCTTCAGTTGTAAAACAAGAGATTCGAGTATTTAGAGTAGAAGTTAAACGACGCATTCGTGAAGAATCAACACTTGTTGCTCTTCTTATCGGACAAGAAATGCAGAAGGTACTTTATCGTTTACGCAAACGAAAAGAAACATGATTACTTAAACACAATGAAAGAAAAAAATAACATTAACATTTTCTGTTTTTTTCTCTATAAGCAAAGATATAAAACTATTTCGTCTTGTGACTGTAACTAAAGACTAAAGAGCTCATAAGATTCAAAAAACTGCGACAGGTTTAGCTCATGACTATAGTTACATATAAAGAAATAGTTGCACCATAATTGTAATTACAACGCAATTATATGATAAGAATCTCACAAGTGCAATGCGACTGTGCTTTTCTACTATTTTCTTAATGAAGCAATAATTTGAGAAATATATGTCATATTTTTCGACAAAAAATTCATTCGACGAATGGCTCCCAAGTCATTGTAATCCTTAATTGTCATCATTTCGACTTTTGATGTATCGTTTTCATGAAAAGAAAAAAGAGTTATTCTCAGAGATACTCTATTTATGTTTCGAATTGTTTTATTCTTTTTTTCATCGACATACTTGAGATTGAGATTGAGAGCGAGCTTTTGGGAGTATGAATGGATGATTACATAGTTGTCGATGTGTAAGTGTCTTCAATTTCATACTCCCATTGTCAACTGAAACGCATTTGATTTTTATAGGAGAATTTTTAAGTATAGGTTTCACTTAAGCGGTAACTACCGAGTGAAGTATGTACAATCGTTTAAGTTAATTTTAAACGAAAGCTTGGTAGCATATAGTTTTATATTTAAGAAAGCATGGAATAAAAAAATCTTCTTCAATAAAGAAAAATGTGATATACTAATTGAATTTATAAGTTATTATTTTAAAACTTTTCTGAATTCTTTATTTTAGATGATACATTCTCAACCGAATGCATTTATGAATGAACAAGCACAGTCCAGTCGCAATGATGCTGTATGTTATATATATATATATATATATGTATATCAATGATCACCAATTACCTATGACATTCAGAGTCTCCTCGAAGCAATACTCTCTTAGTACACGTGCACCTTCTCTAAAAGCTTCTTCAATAGGGAAATCCTTAGTCGTAGCTTTATGGTCAAAACATCAGTCCTAACGTATAAAGTTTTTTCTGAAGTTATATAGTGTTACTCGCGGGCTACAAGAAAATCTATAAAGCTTCTTTGTAATGAGAGATACATATTTCGCACTAGCTTGGAATCAAAACCCAACCGTATTGTCATCTTTTCTCCAAATGAAACATCTTAATCCAATTTTGGTATTTTCTTCGATAAAAAATGTAATCATATTGTAGAATAAATGAAGCTCTTTTGTTCGCATTAATTTCAATCTCTCTAGAGCAAAAGATCAAGCAATAGAAAACTAGTTGCATTAAAGTTGTACTGGACTCAAATTTAGAATTACGAAACCTATAGTGAAGATCTTAAATCATCTGTGACCATAGTCTTCTTTGAAATGCACAAAACAGAAATCTGATACATGATGATTTACTTCATTCTATAATCACAGTAGACTTCAACATGACTATCAAAGATGAAAAAACCTTTCGTTCTCATGATGTGCTTACATAAAAATATTGAAACTGTCTCGCTGAATCCCACTTTTCAACTAAAATTGTGTTCTTGAAAATTGACTCATTACTAATGAGTCATTAGTTTGTTTATATGCAGTCTCGATAAAACTAGTCTTTTTTTTTCAAACCCAAAGTTTCTCAAGAAGGTGCGCCACTTTGATGAGTTTTTGGAAAATCAGGACATTTATTATCGAATTTTTTATAAAACATTGGCATGCTATAAAAGCCCCTGATTTTAAATATGATTTTATTTGAATTCTTCGGTAACAATCTAAAAAGAGGTTTGCATCTCTGAATCTGAATTTTTTATGTCACTAGATACTTTGAGAATTTTGCAACACACGGATCTATGCTGTAAGCATGCGAAGTATGAAATATTGGCAACTTGAGCAATATTTATATAGATGAAACCGAAAGACACCGGTTAAATTCACCAACATCTTGAAAAAAGGAATTTCTTGAAAATCTATCAGTTTGAAAATGTAATTACTGATTCTAAAAGAATCAACATCAACTCATTTATTTAAGACAACAGTTCATTTTTTATATTTTCGGATGGAGAGCACTTTGAGTGTTTTTGTTTTCGATTGAAACTCGATTCATTTTCAACAGAAACATAGTGGGATATGAAAAAGTTTGCAAAAAAGCACTCTTATGGAAAACTGTTTTAGACAATTGAATCATAGATTGAGTTTTTTTTCTCGGCTTTTGTTGTAGGCAACATTCTCATTCAATGTAGAATCAGGCTTTAGTACAAGTTCAAATCTTATTCTTTTGTCTGAATTGTTGAGAGAACTAATCCACTCACACAAAAAACGTTTACGTAAACAATTGATGTATGTTGTACTTATTTTTGGGATATTTGGTCTAATTGGTCTAATATTATTTGGAACGTCATATGCTGTGCCGAAATGCAACGATACAATTCGAAAATGTTCAAGGACTGACGTAGTTCTTTTTGTACTTGGTTTAACTTTTGCAGGATCGTTCTTTCTCATAATTCTTCTTGTTGTCGGTATTGCACGTTGTCAAATGAGCAAGCAGTTTAGTGATTTGAAAGATACTGGCGGTCCAGAGCAAACGATTGTTTGGCGATTAGATGGCGAAGAATGGATACGCTATTTAAATTATATACATGGCCCTGATCGACAGTGGACAGAATTAGCTCCTTTATCATCCTTCTGCTGTCGACGCGAGTCTTATGAACGATTGCTGAATCGTCAATATGGCAATATTGTCTTATATGGAAATGGTTTCATCATTGATATGTTACATTTCATTTCATTTCGAACTTACGCTTTACAAGGTGTAGAATTACTGAAAGCAGTTGAGCACCAAACAATATTAGGCTTAAGAATACACACATTTCTCCAAGCCGGAAAGAATAGTCGACATGTATATTTTGATTTATTTGCTCCATCGACACTCACACAGGAACAGTTACTAGTAGTTGCTCAATCATACAATAGAAGAATATCAGGATTCAATGGATTAAACACGACTTTGGGAGGACTTCAGCTGGGTACATCTATAGTACAACTAGCCCTTTAGTGTTATTTACGCAATCGCTAGTACTATCACAAACATACCATTTGATCAATTAGAAATGATAAATCAGTAAACATTATTGCTCGCCTTTTTTAATTATTTTGAGAAATATAAAGGACTACTTACAACACAAAGTGTATTTCAAAGAAAAGATTGGGTATTTCACCGCATGTTATTTGACAGTCATCAGTATTTTTATGAGAAACATTCCCAAAAAACAAGTATTTAAAAATGTAGTCGCAAAATACTGTGACTAAATATATAAGATAGAACTCCCCAGAATTCACCAGCGAGTGTGAAATGCCTGTTGCATAGTCTGGATTAATACCACTTCCTTTTATTATTTGAAAATCAAACAGCTTATTGGCATTCCTTCTAATAAACCTTTTTTTAAAATTTATTTTATGAATGGAACAACCATAAGGTCACCCGCTCTTCTATTCACGTAAATACGAAGCAACTTAATGACAAAGAAGTAGCATGACAAAAAACAAATGTCCGAAAAGAGTAGAATCTGTATTGTCTCGTTTATAAAATCAACATTCAAAAACAAGCATTCACTGAGACTTTAGAATGCATTTTGACCCATCATTTTTATATGAACCACATTCAGTAATAATCAGTTAATAAAAACAAAACAACTCATGACCATATTTTTTTAGATTTGTGACCAAATTAAAGACTTTTAAACCAAAACAATATTTGAAATAAGTTCCCATCGATACATATAGCAATGAAATGTTTGTGTTTAGGTAAAAAAGATCATGTAACAGATCTGTGTTAGCTCTGATTAAGGGGATGTTAATACTTAGAGCTGAACTTTACTATGTTAAATATATCAAATGAGCTTACATCAACTAATTGATAATGTAGCTGGTTCAAACATGTATTTGTTTGATCAGAATATATTTAATAAAGTCGTTGAAAATGAAAGACATAATAGAGATTGAAAAGAAAACAAAAAGAGATGGAATGACGACTTTAGAACCGCTCCATTCTTACTTGAAAGAATCGAATTTTTTCTCTATGGAGCGATCATTCTTCCACTACATTGGCCACTGCAAAGATGAACTCACAGCAAGCTATAGCGAACACATAAAGCAAAAAATTATACATTGAAACTGATATATTCGATTGACTTGAAGATATGTGTGTAGCGCTTGAAGTAAATTTGTGAGGAACCGCATCAATTTTTAGAAATTTCTAGCTCATACAGTTGGCGCATCGGAGCAAGTAATTAGTGGTGGCACTTTCACTTTCCTTTAGAGTAGGAAAGCTTTTTAGCATTCAAGTTTTCTTTAGAAGAAACCGAATTCAAATATTTTCTTTACCGTTTTCCGTATTTTATGGAAGAAAATAATGCAACTGATGCTGCTCAATTCAGAAAATACTTTTAAAAACTTAAAAGGAAAGTTTAACTTTCCCTAGAAATGAAAGGAAAAGTGCCACCCCTACAAGTAACACAGTAAAATATACATAAAAAAGTTTACTAGCTTCGGATTTATGGCATCGATGAGATATTCTCCTTGAGACCATTTACAATACGAGAGAGAGCTGGTCTGATTATTGCTAAAGAATATATTGTGCATCGGTGGCATGGTCTTGACTGCATCTACAATACTCTCAAAGTTTTTCTCGCTTTCTAACGTCAAAGAAGCAGTATAACATGATGAATAGTGACATATTGTGTGTTCTCATATGCTAATCTACGTTAGATATGCTTAGATTATAATTCTAATAGTCATCTTCACTTATTATTATTAACACTGAACCCGCTGAACTTGTATTTGAATTGAATTGGAGACAACAGAACAGAACATTTTCTAGATGGACTCAAAGCTAACCAAGCAAACTAATCTTCGAACTGATCTCTCTATAATATATTTAGAGCAGAACATAATTATTTTTCATAAATCGCTTAAACAAATATTCAATATGCAAATCTACTGTTTTGCTACTAAGTACCGCTTTAAATCAAGCATTAGACTATTCACTCTACTGAAATAAATGATAGGAGTAATTGTTAAGTTCAGTTTTTAATCACCGCCCCAGTCGAATATCTTGTAAGTACGATCTTGGCCAAGATGTTGGGTTCAGATAAGTGAATAGATCTTGAAAATTTAGGTACAAGATATACGATTATCTTGCACCAAGATCTTATTACAGATCTTGGATACAGATGTGTAAGATCTTGTGCACAGATGTGTAAGATCTTAGGTACGAATCCATAATATCTTGGATATGTACTAAGATAAAACGTGTTGCATGTGTCGTGATTTGCGACGCCATGTACGGCGCATTCTGAAAACGTGGTTCTAACCTATCGTGCAGGAAATTTTTTATTTTTTCTGTAAAAACGTATTATGATATTTCTTTTAATTATTTTCAATTTATTTCTTCTCTCCGAAAAAATTCAAGCAAGTCAGATCTTGGGACTTGGCTAGCTTTGCGTTGACTGGATCTCTGTGAGACCACTTCAGGGCACTCTTCTCCCAATCATGGATCGAGATCAGCATGTTCTCGAATAATTAATAATCGAGAAATGGTATTGAAAAAAAGATTTTGAAAATGAATGTTTCCTACGGTCAATCATGTTGTTTATATACGACAGCATAGGCAGAACAGAACGGTGAATGGCTACTAGTCACCATCTAAATATACGAAGGATGTCACTTTATGTTTTACTCAAGATCTTGTGAGAAGATAATAGTAACCGATATCTTGTCCATGATCTTGCAAAGATCTCAGGTACAGATATATTTGATACAACCAAGATATATACATACAAATCATCTTTTCAAGATCTTGATAAGATTTTGCTTACCGGTCCCAAGATTTCAAGATCTTGCTTACAAGATGTTCGACTAGGGCGATGATTGCCTGTTTAAGTATATCTTACACAGTGTTGTCGTGACCGAGTTCAAATTTATGTGGCTGAAAACTGAGTTTTGCGAAGAAAATAAGTCACATAAGTATAAATCGTTAGGATAGACTAGTTTTTAAATACAATTGCATTAGCTATTCTACAGAATCATTATTAGTAGCCAAGATTTTAATCATCTCATTTTTACATATCAAAAATTGAAAATCCAAATTTTAATCTCAAATTTTTCTACCGTACAATTTGAACATTTGCATAATGTCGTAATTGACAGATGATTTCTACTTACAAAATCATAATACCATGAACATTGACATCATTTTTTGTTTGAACTCGTGTGTGGATGAGTCTCAATCCTCATGATTTAACTAGTAATGTTGATCTAACTTTGGACGCACCTCGGTACACTTTAACCTATATGATTAAGTTAATTATAATCAATCAATCAATAGCGATACTGCTGAATGAATTATGAGATTGTTTCTTTAGAATCTTTAAAGTAAATGGCAACATGAAAGAATATTGAAAAAGACAAAAATAATTGAAATAACTATTGATGACTTGATTCTCTGTGTCTTCTGTTTATTTTTTATGTCTAACAAGAATCAACTGAAACTTATTCTCGTGGAGGAACCCAATAAACAATATGAGATTCATTGGTCAAAATCTATGAAGCCAATTGAGATGTCTAATTAGAAGATGCTTGGGTCTGAGTGTGTAAATAGATCCTTCTGTTCTCTACATCGAGACCCGTACCCAGACTGCTCCTTCCCCCTCCTTAGCCATAGCTTCACCCAGTTGACCCTAAAACTCACAACCATTACTGATGCATTATGATTCGGCATAATGCAACTTGTTGATGTTTATTAAATTATCTTCATCGTTCTTATTATATCATAATGAATGATTGCGATGCTAACGAATTGGTATAGATGAAAAATTTGCTTCTGAATTTTTTCATCTAGTTACACATAAACAGGAAACAATAACACAGAGATAATTGTATGTCACAACATATTCATAATGATAGTTCAGAAAATGAGAACGCAGCACTAAGGAGATAACTAAATGGAGATCGTAGTACAGAAATCAAAAGAAGGACAGTGAGAGTGTTCCCCATAGTACTATGGAAACAGCTCTTCTTGTTTTCGCCATAGATGGAACTTGCAATGGTCTGGAAAAGTCAGATTGTACTGAACCGTCCAGTCCACCGGTAAGAAATTGGTCTACCAGCAGTAGATCAATTGTCCAAAAGAAATGATGTGTAACATTAATCGCAACGAACAGCTACTGTTTCACTTCGATCAAATATGACATGTGTTTATTTTAGTGTGAAACCTGATGCTGACATCGTATTACCCATGAATTTTCGGCCCCATAGCAGTGATGCAAATCAAGATACCTGTTCAATGCCCTAGGACTTTGATGCATCGATGTATCTTCGGCGAGGAACTTCGCTGAAAATAGTAGAGAAAACAATTTTTAGATCTGAGTTCCATAAATGGAAAGAAATTTCACAGATCCGACGGTTTTTGATTTCGTTATAGTCGTCTAGAACTAGAAGATAACTAACGATTCTCAAAAGATACTCATGATAAAAAGACAATGGTAGTAAGTATTAATGAAGATTTTTTCTTAACATTTTGAAGAAATATGGTTAATGTAGTTTAATGGTATTCGATGAAAAATATAAAAAAAAGATAAAATTAAAATAAAAAAGATAAAAGGACCACTCCGCAACCAATACGATTTATAGTTGTGTAGCATAGGGTTAATCCAATAATTTTAGATAGATAAGCGATACCCATATTCCAGTGTTGCACCCATAATAATTCAAAGAGCATCTTTTCAAACGTCACTTTCGATTTTTACTTCAATGATTGAGCCTTGCTCAGTCTGTCAAACACATAGATAAGCTATTCTATGGTTGAGAACATATGTGCGAAAACTTAACAATGGCATTTTCTTAGTATGTTCTGAACGAGTTAGCAAAAGATCGATTCTACAATGAAAAATTCAGAAGAGATATACTAAAAATAAAGTTGATCTGTCACTTTTACTTTCTGTCAATGTTCGTCAATGTAGTTTCTAGATGATCTGTGTTTTCAACCTTCAAAATGTAAGACCAATAGTCCTCTGCCATAGCTCTTTCACGCTTCATTGCTTCACTAACTATAGGTACATGAATGTCAAACACAAAAGAATCATCTATCTTACTCTTAAACTGTGGATCCATGGCATCATCAATAACTGCAACATCATCCAATACTGTGTCAGCGGCACCTATAAAACATCAATCATTCGACAATATGTTAAATCAAATAAAAACTGTTACACACTGTATCTGCGTTGACATCGAAAGAATATCGATCGTTTACGAAGAAATTGAAAGCCAAAAAACACATAGCAGATTAAGTTGAAGGGTGGAGGAAATATCATTTTCTTGCTATACTCGTCAACAATCAAAAAACGTTGATAGCGCCAAAAATCATGTGATTCTTCATGCACATTTTGAATGGTTATGCTGAATTGAGATTGGCGAGAACCCATCGGAGTAGTTTAAAAGGTTTCATAGTCGTCTTACTTGAAAAGTGCGATGAGTACTTATGTAGTACAGCGAATTCGCTTGCTGGTAAGAAGGAAATAATTTTCTTTTTAAATAAAAAGCTCTCGTTTACCCTACTTGTTCATAGGAGCTTACGAATATTTGATAAAAAAANATTGTTCTATGACAAATGCTATCGAGGCATTAGAAGAGTCTGGTACATGCCTAGAATTGGTTTGGCAATATTATATAGCTAACGTTAATACACGTCCTAATCCTCAAGCTTTTGAACAAGGACACAAGCATAGAATAAAACAAGCACTTCATGTTAAAATTGATGTAAATGAAATGAAATCATGTCTTGCACAAGGTTTTCCATTCGCATTCGGTTTACGACTCTATGTGTCTTTTGATCAAGCAGCTAAAACTGGTATTGTCCCAATGCCAAATGAAGAAGAACAAGGTCGAACTGAACATGGCAGGTCTGATTATAATTTCTAGAACAATTCTATCATAATATACAGCATTTTCAATTAAGACATGCACTGTTAGCTGTCGGTTATAGTGATCAATCGAAAGCATTTATTGTCAGAAATTCATGGGGAGAAAATTGGGTATGAATGCAATATGTTTTTCTCAATGTAATAGACCTTTATTAGCTTTTATTTTTAGGGCGATCAAGGATACTGCTACATTCCATATAATTATGTGGCTAATACAAAACTTTGCTTTGATGCATGGGTTATTCGTCAATTTGACAATGATGATATGGGTCATGAGCATTGGCATTTTACTGATGCCTTTGACTTTTTATTCAAAGCACAACACGAGGGTAATCACGATCATCTTGAAATAAAAGAAATCGAAGAATATGAGTAAAATAAAAATACAAGTACATCAACTAGTCTTTCAGAAGATGAACCTATTCTTTTTGACCAGTCAAGTGGATTTAGCAAGTAGGCACTAATCCATATTAATTTCCATTTTTTTAAAATCATGATGCATTTAAAATAAATAAAAAAATAAAATAATTTTGAATTTTATCGGGTGAAGTTCATGACTTCAATAGATGACAGAATAATTCAAAGTTAAATCATACAAGGCAAGAGACTTGTATTCATATACTTAAATTATATTTAGATGCTCTGTAACTGATATCCATATGGCACCATACCTAATTTTAAAGGCCTATTAAAACTATGAAATTCCCATTCGGTGGTTTAGGCTTTAGTAAAAATTATTGATTCTTGACTCAAGAACCCGGTAGACTCTATCGATGAAAATAAATAAAAATTCAATTATCATTCAATTCGTCTGTGTTTAGA
>OENT01000773.1:1216-78422 GCA_900239685.1 Rotaria macrura | reverse complement strand
TATTAATATAAAATAAATGCATGTCGTTAATATCTATAATCTTAATATAACACATCATGCTTAATTATCAATCTACGAGGATTTTAGTACACGATAAGCAATGAAATGGTTGTTATTCTACCATCTAGCCCATGTTCTAAATGCATCTAATGATGAGCCGATTGTTTTTAAGAAATGATACAGATATTGAAAAACGTTTTTACTTATATTCTGATTCTTTTACTTTCCACTATTGATCAGTTTAAACGAAAAGGTAACGCAATTGAGTGCAAACGAAGTGGATTGTTTAGAGTTTTTCAGACTAGTTTAGACTAGGATGGGTGATGCACGCTTTAAAATAGGACTTGCCATGACGCGTGCAAACGACGCTTCGGACTAGTCCTGACTACTGTTAAGGACATTTCACACTAATCGAAGTCGTTTGACATCGATGAATTTCCCATTGTCTAGTGGACGACGTGGAGTTAATCGGTTGATTAGACGATATAAACTGACGTCCGTCTGTCTCACTGTCCTAGTCTGCCGTCAGGATGGCCGTCATTTTTTTAAAACTGTCGGGTGAGATGTTCAAATCCACCTTTCATCGGCTGTTTTTAGTCTTTTGATTAGTCTGGACGGTGTAAAATGACAAAATAGACTAGATATGACTAGGTTCGAAGACATTCTGGTCTAGTCAAGACGTGTTCGAAGGACATTTATCTAAACGAGGACTAGTCCTGACCGATGTACAAGACGTTTCAGACTAGACCTGATGGGTTTCGTTGACATTTTGGACTAGACATGTCGGTAGTCTTTCCTTTATCTTTTGCTTACTTGGGAGAGAAAGAAGAGTAGCTAAGGAGAATCGTGGTAAATGCAACTTCTTCTCATCACGACAAAGGCAAGAAGCAAGAATCAACAGGAAATTCGAATATATTTCTAGTTTAAATTTTATTCAGTTATCTACAAATTATTGTTTCAAAGTCAGGAATAGAACTACAAAAAAATTTTAAAATCGATAAAAACTGCTTAAACGTTGGATAAAACTATGTACAAGTCACCCTGATCAGTTCAAATTGATCTAATCTGTATGCACCATTTGAAAATTTCCACTTTTCTTTTCTGACTGCAGAGCAGCTGATTCAATAAATAGTTCAGAGAGCGCTCTTTGTGAAACTACTATTGCCAATAGTGAAGTAACATATGTCTGTGCACGCCAAACTAGTAAAGTAAAACAAAATAGTTTATTATGAAGTGAGATTTCATTGATAGTGTCAATCTGTAGCCTCTAGATCAATATAATGCAGTTAATCTATGTGCCAAGGGGCTTCAGTGTAGAGACGTCATTTTGCATGACACAATGACAAGAGGTGTTTCACTTCCGTCTACAATGAAGATGGACGTCCAACAACTCTATACACCATCTCAGTTGATGTAGGGCACCTTCCTTATCCTCCTCCTCCTCTTATCTCTATTCCACTCTCTTCTCTTCATTATCTCTCTTAATCACTATTTCCCTGCTCTCTTGCTCTCCTACTCTTAGGGAAAGTGTTCTCTCTCTGAGAATCGCGGAGAAGAAAATAGAGCTAAGGGAGAGAGGATAGTACTGGTAGTAATTTCAGTTAGTTGTACTCTGAACGGGTTAGAAGTAACTTAAGTATGTGTCTTGTCTTCAATAGAGGAAACTTACGTATACGAAAAAAGGATGAACTTCCTCGCTCATCATTCTCTTTACATCTCATTTCATTCAACTCTTTTACATCCTCCTCATTTTTCTTTACACATTGGAAACACTAGTAGAAGTTCTTTAAGCTATGTTCCAAATCAGATGAAGATTGTGTTTAGAGCTGGTTTTCATATCCTATAATATATTTTCTGAAGTGGTATAACTGTCACTAATGTTGTACCGTAACATTTATCCCAATACCCGTTCATTCTTACATTCTTCTTTGAAACTTCTTTTTCAAGAGAAACTACAGCGAATACCAATAAATAGTACAGTTGATTAATATTGATTGGTAAATGTGTGCTTCATTAAATAAGTGATCAGATGCAGCATATTTAAACGATTGATACGTTATAGCTGTAGCTCGTTCAGTTTATGATGTTGAAGTTGTGATGTTATTGTTGTTGTTACAGTATAGGTATTGCAGTCAAGAATTTTTGTTAGCGTAATGAATAGTAATCTGTCATGGCATAGCACTTAAAGTGTTGGATACGTATCCACAAGCGACTGCGTTAAAAACTTAGTATCACCAGTCATCCATGGCGAATAGGCTCGGATGATTCATTCAATAAGGCTTTGTTCACACTCGAAAAATAATTCGGCATTAATTTCAAATTAAATCTACACGCGTCGACACTTTTCAGTTTAATGCAGATATTGGGACTGAGACGTGACTTGTTTGCACTGATTAAAAGAAAACGTGATTACCACTATGGAGACAAGAAAGGGAAAAATAAAATTGACTACAGATTTTTCAAATAGAAATCACAATGGTCAGTAATGGCTCATATAAAGAAATAGTCAAGGTATCAGTGTTTTTTATGTTAAGTACCTGAAGCAAAAGAAAAGTACCAAAGGTGTTCCAGTTTTTGGTATGTTTATGTATTTTTCATTTTATAAAACAGGAATCAAAGTAGCTTGAGCTGGAGACCTTGACGATAAAAATGCACTTAATTAATTTTTGACTATTATTCAGAGGTTGCTCGCCTTAGAGCTCATTACTTTATTCTTTCGTTTAATCCAGTTCTAGTCAACGTCGATATTTTTTTACATCTAACTTGTTCATTTTTTTATCGTTTCCCAAATGAACAGAATCAGTGTAACGAAATATATAATATAAACGAACGCGATCTTATATTGATAAGGTAACTGTTATTGGATCACTTGATTGCTTGGCTCTGCTTTTATTTATTTTGATTCAAGTCTGATTCCATTACTTTTTTAGATTTATCTTTATTTTAACACTATAATAACTGCACACACACACACTTTAATTCACTCTTCTCCAGTTCCTCGCTTTTGCATCCACTCCTCCCCAACTCTTCAAAAGAATATCTCAATCTCCCTATCATTCGTATCCTCTTACGTTTATATTCTCCATTATTCTCCTCTCTCCTTTTCTTGTGTGACAAGAGAACAATGAGCATCTGTGCAAGGTACAGATTAGCTATTACAAAGGTATTGAAAAAGAACGGTGTACAGCGTAATAATTACAAAAACATTGAACAACTATGAAAATTATGAGTAATATTATGGAAGAACGCGAGAACAACGTCACATGAGAAAACAATGAAATAAGAGTCACACAACGCAAGGATGAATATCAGATGCAAGTGATAGGATATCCCATTGGTTTATCTTTTGACACAATCAGCCATTCATTTTTCTGCTACCACGTAGACTACTTTAAAAGTCTTAGATCCGTCACCGTTTCGTATTCTTAATTAATTAGAGATACCTGGGCTGCATCAATGAGGCGCCATTGGCCATTTTGATTTCTATTTGAATTATGTGTAGCTCATCCTATTTTTTGATACGTGTCTCCATAATGGTGTCCATATTTTCCCTTAACTCATTTGTTTCCTTTAACCGGCATTGGTCGAACGCAATGGCAGTTGGTTATATACATATCGTTGGACAGGGTTTGCCTTCCTCTTGAAACCGCTGTATATCCGGCAGTTTAGTCAAAACCTTCTAGTCCCCTTCACCGATTTACCGCCTTTCACCGGTAACTTCTTCGATGTACTATGGCAAACGAAGGGTTGCAGAACGAAAAGAAAACATATACATATAACGCACGTATCTGTTGCATCACTTATTTCGTTCTTTTGCTTGTTTAGAAATGTATCCATAACATGTTGACGAGGATCACTGTGGAATTAATACTTTTAAATATTTAAGCATTGGGTATTTTTTTAGATTTATTATTTTACTTATTGTTTGGGATTTATCATTTCTAATTAGGCTTTTGTAAACATTATTTATTTTATTAATCTTGTAAAATTCATTGTTCTACATTTTTATTTTGTTTTTTCTTTTCGTTGATTCCCACTTCTATTTCGGGTTAAACAAAATCTAGGATGTTGAGAAAATAATTTTAAATTTTAAGTTCAAATATTAAACAAATAAAGAATTGAACGATGCTGCTCAATTTCACATTTGAATCGCGAAGTGTTGCTAGAAAAAAATAGAGGCGAACCAGTGGTTTTTTCTGGGTCTCATTTTATGGCAATCTTTTAAAAGGGCTCGTTGGGCTTTGTATAATCTTTTGCACACATCTTCAAGGCGCACGAGATCTTTCAAGGGGATTAGACTTTGTTTCAGAAGATGCTCCAGTACAGTATATAACCAGTTGACAAAATCTGATAGGATTATGGGTCACGAAATGATTTCCGGGTACAATGGTTGAATCTTATGTAATTCGTGGAAGACTTATCAGTATCTTATAAAAACAGTAGAGACAGTTTATAACTCTACCTGAGAGTTAGCCAGATTCAGAGAGTGGGATTCATATATATTATGAACTAGCCATGACAGGGTGTTCCCATATATCCAAGTGCTCTATATTTCGTTAAGGGACCCCCCCCCCCCCCCCGTCAGAAAATTGTGTTTTTTCAGAAAAGTCGATTTTCAGATAAGCACATATTTTGAAAGCCCGGAGTGTCCTCTTTCAGGTTATGTGCGATTTTTGCACTTTGAGTGGTTTTTGGCTGTGAAAATAGCGGTTTTCTGGAAGCAGTAGTAGCAATATTAGAGTTTTCCAGCAATTTCGCTCAGTTACTGGGGTGTGATGGTGGCCAGCACGCTTGTAAACAGTTGCTTATGAGAAGTGCATATAATTTCCGTATTTTTTATTAATTAGAGCAATATGGCAGGATTTCAAAGTCTGGTTTTTGGAATTCTTTTCAACAGAAAAGAGGTTTTTAGCGATTTTCAATGCTAGTTTACATTCAGTTTTGCTGATTCCAAACATATGTAGGTTATTTTTTATGGTGCATCCGCTGAACACAGTTTGAGGTTACTTTCAGAGATAGCAAGAGAAAAATGGCAGCACCCCACTGTTCATCGCTTACTTCTTTCTCGATGCTGAAGATGATCGTTTGACAGCAGTTAAATACATAATTATTGCAATACTTTGATCTAAAATCATTTTTGGACGAAAATCGACCGAAATGCAAATGCTCTAGTAAGGGTAATTTCAAATTCTCACCACCATCTCTACCATCAAGGTAGTCATTTTTCCTTAGAGTCCTGTATACAAGATTACATTACACGACAGGGATTATGGTAGTCATTGTGAAATTAAAAATTATTTTTATTTTAATTTAATTATGTCCCTTAAAAAGAGAATTTTACGCTGATTTCAAATATATATAACACTGACTACTTTTCTCGCGTTCACGCCCATTTACACATTTCACAAACTTGTTTATTCGTTTTCTCAAATCACTTTTTTGGAGCTCTCGGTACCGATTTCTCAGGCTGTAAAAGAGGTAGCGAGCTGCTGTTTTTTTAAATAAAAGAAGAAACCAATGTTAAAAAATGCTAAATTCCGAGATATTGTCCAAGAAAGTCTCGGAAATCCGAACAAAATTGAATTTCGAAAAAACGCTTTAAACATTCTTAGAAATAGGTCTTCTCTTTCATTTAAAACAAAAGCTAGCTCTCTATCTCTCCGACAGTCTGAGAAGTCGGTACCTTACGAAGACCACCGTTTTGAGTACTTATTTGTCAAAAACTCGTTAAAACAAAAATTTTATGAATCAAAAACTTGCCGCAAATTAAATTAACACAAGACACATATTCCTTGAAAATTTTAGCCAAATCAGCTGACGAATAACGAAAAACGATTCCTGAGGGGGGGAGTCCCTTTAAAGCTATTCATCGCCAAGAAAACCGATTGTGATACATGAGTAGTCATATCAAATTAATCTTTTCGGGCGCCCACTGTTGTGTTTTTCACGGCTGAGTACGACGAATTTATACTCTACTTTTGAAAATTTAATACTACTGCTGCGAATGGGAACACAAGGCCATAAAAAAGACTTCCTTTTCTGTATAAATATGATTTTTTTGGGTTTAATTAATCTTTTTTCATCAAAAATAATCGTGATATTGTCGTCTACGTCAAAAGCTTTGCTTAAGCATTCACAAATATTTCAACTTGTGTATGTTTACGTCTTATGTTTCAAGACTAAGCATGTCATCGGACATATCGAATTTCAATCCAAATCAACAGACATAAATCTTCGATCTATGTTTAAATGTAAATCTAATAAAGGATTTCATAATTTCAACATATTATTCCACTAGCAAACAACTCAGCATCTATATAATCGTTTTCAACACTGCACACTACTATTCTCAGATTGTTTATTGCACGTAATTATAAGCAGAAAATGTTTTCGATGCATTTTTATCCGTTGTGTGTCTTCGTCCTGTTGACGGTTCTCTCGGGCAATGATGCTTTACCTTCTTCTTCCTTCGATGATGAAGATCCTACGGAAAATAGTTGTTTGAATTATTGTTCCAACAATGGCATCTGCGTAATGGCTGAAGATGGTCCGAAGTGCTATTGTTTATCCAAATGGATGGGATTACGTTGTGATGATATTCGACAGCCTATTGAAAATAGAGGCGACTCGTTTTTAAAAATTGGAAAACTAGACACTCAGGCGCGAGCCGTTTGCCCACCAGAACTGAATGCTACGTGTAAAAATGGTGGAACTTGCAATTTTTTCAAACCCAGTCTGGTGGCATGCGACTGTGCTGATGGGTTCGAAGGCACTCTGTGCCAATACCCAATACCCGGTAAACCAGCTGAATGAATCCGATCGTATTCTACGATCCAATGTAATCCTATGGGAATACGGGTTGTGAAACCAATAACGGATCCGACGGGAGAAACCTATTTTCTTATTTGTCTACCAATTAGCATTTAACCCCAATAGTAGAGGCCTGTTAGATCATACCATGAAATCCTATCGGATTCTGATAGTAGGATTCGACAAAATCAAACAAGAGGGTTCCGAATATCGGATAGTAACCAGGAATCTGATGAGATTTCGTCGGATTAGAGAATCTTCGATAGAAACATGAACGGATCCAATTATCGGAATGATCCTCCTGGGATCTTGTTTCTTATTAAGGAACTGCGAACTAATATTAATCTGACACGCTCATAGAAGTCTTGAAAAATTAGTTAAAAGAGATGATTCAAGTTTAAAACTCTTTTAAAATTTGAAACATGTGTATTTGTCATATCGATTCAAATGATTTCATGAAAGAGTTGAAACTAGTTTTTAAACACTTCTTGAATTCAACCTGTTATGATACATCCCTGAAAGATTGTATATCACTTCAGAACTTCATAAAATACCTTGAACTAGCAAAGATAAAACTACTAAGCTAATTTCCCTATATTTTCCGATAGAGGTGTCAGAATATTCCGTTTTTACAGGCTGATATTTCTCAAAGTATAAATAATTTCTTTATAAACGATTTTGATCAAATGAAAGATTTTCTGAAACATGATAATTGAAGTCGTCAGAGAAAGAGCGGTATATTTTCACAGTTTCTGTCCAAAGAACACTTTTAATAGAATCTAAGCCAACTATCTCAAGAAACATGTCTTCAGAAGGTAATTTGTCATGGTGGATCATCGATAAAAGTATACTTGCGATGCTACATGTAGAGATGAGACGTTGAATTACTAAGTCGTCGCTCCTGTCATATCACTAATATGAGTTGAATAACGCGAAGCTGTGGTTTTCCCAAAAATATTAAGCTATTGCATCATCGCGAGAGAATCATTAACGTCTTTCAAACTCATTGAAATCCTAGTCTTATATAATCTTTTCGGTTATTCACTATTCAAGTGTGTGATCCACCAGATTTTTGTAAAAACAACGGGACTTGTATTCCCGACCCCGATCCGAACAATCCACCGAAATGCAAGTGTCTGCTGAATTTCGCTGGCTACAATTGTGCAATTAATATGACAACGACTACTATTAAAACAACCACCATTGTCGACTTCTGCGAATATTTCCCAGATTTATGCAAAAATGGAGGAACTTGCAAGACCACAACAGCAGGACCGATATGCGATTGTGACCCTAGGTTTACAGGCGAAGAATGCGAAATACCTAATGGAATAACATCATTAGGTATGTACCATTGATTAATATGCGTCTTTTTTTGTGTCCAGTTTTGAAAGTCATTCGTACTCGAAAGGATTTAGCGTTCTAAAGAAATGTTACAATAATTTAACTTCATAGAAGTATTTTCTGGTGCTTTGGGATGTAAGGATCTCATGATCTTTAAAAATATTTGAGACTAGAGAAGTCATATATCCCATATTTTGGAGATGCGCCAACATCTCTGCCAGGGAGATGTGACATCTCTTACCAATGATGTGCATCTCTTTGGATCAAGTGCCGCGTCTTCATTGTGAGATAAAAACATTTTGTGAAACAAGATCTAAAAGGAGCGTTGAAGTGTTTAGGTGTGGACAGTTGGACCTATCCTCGTCCCCACAGATCGTGATAAACACTTTAATGAAATAATTCATTGATTACCGTCACAGCCAATGATAGAAAGGGAAAAACCATAAAACACCAAGCCAGGCGGCTTCAAAACGCTAGAGAAGATCATGCGTAATTAACATCTAATTGAAATTTATATGGAATACTTGCTAGTTCAATTTCTATCCTCTAGAATAAGCGATGATGGTGAAATTCGTCCTAATATGCACGAAAAATATCAGTTTTCTGTGGACTAGAAACAATATCTAGATCGCGTTTCACATTTTAATTCCACACGAATTGTGCTGACAGCTTTTTCAAAATATATGGACATGCAACAGAACACTGAGACCAGAACGAAATGCTCCCTTGTCAGCAAAATTCAACTACCCATACATGATGAGTAGTGTTTTATCAACACAAATATTCCTAATACAGGAATATAAAATGACAATATTTAAGAGTTTCGATGAAGGAAATATCCCGCGAGCTTGAAATTCATTTATTTTGAATACTCAGCTCTTCACCTTACGGTTTGATAAAGTCGTACTTCTCATAACAGGTATGGTCATAAATTATTTTTGCTTGCAAACTTCTTTCTTGAATTTTGATATTAAGTCATGAATATGTAGCTATAGTGATCTATTTCGATTCAGAGTTAGTTTTAAGAACCTAGAGTCAATGCGATGATGAGAAACATTCTCGAAGACGGTAACAACCTTTCCAAACAATATAATCCAATCAGTGTCTGGAGAATAAACACATGTGACGTCTACGCTGAAGTACGAAACCAAAATTGATAAGGAAAAACCTTGATTCAATGATAGCAAAAGAATTCCAGTTAATCAAAGGTTTCTCAGTTCACTTGTCCCTAGAATTCGGAGACCAAAAGAATGGAACCATTTAATAATGCATGATACATTTGTTGTGATTCGAATGATATAGTTAAATTAAGTAATTCGTTTTCTGTAAAAAAACAGGACTTTAGCACAACTTTTACTCGATAACAGACCCTTTATAATACAAAAAGAATCTGCTATCGTGTAAAAGTTCTGCAAAGATCCTTTATTTTACAGGGTTCTCTTCTAAAACTCGAGATTCAACAAAAATGCGTTCAAGTTCACTCTCATTGCGTAAATACAGCAGTAGAGTGCGTTTTTTACTATGGTCACTCGTACAGTTCCAAGAGATCGAAAAGAAGATCTCTTGGAGGCTAAATTCCAAAAACTTTTTCAATCTTTAGTCAAAGAAAGATATGACAAAAAAATACCCTACCAAAGTAGACAAGAATTTGGAAACACGCGTTTAAAGGCACCAATCGAGAAACCCGATTGTGACCCATTCACGAAGATCAATTAAACGTCATAAACGCGTTTTTTGGGCAGAACTTTCAGTTTCAGGGTGTGAAAACGCCCAAAAATTAAAAACTGAGTGTAAAGACACACTGCTTTTTTTATTTCGAAATAATTCTAGAATTAGAGCAAGTGAAAACGCTCAACTTTTGAATTTTTCGGCGTTTTCGCACCCTAAAACTGAAAATTTGCCCCGAAACGTGTTTATGACGTTTTATTAGTCTTCGCGAATGGGTCATAACTGGGGTTCTCGATTGGTGCCTTTAAACGCGCGTTTCCAAATTCTTGTCTGCTTGGGTATTCTTTCTCAGAGGAATTAGTGTATTTTGGTGACGTCCTTCTATTGACTTTCACACATACACCCACACGCACACCCTATACTAACAACCCAACGCTACCCGCTTTCACAATTAAAAAATGTGCTTTATGCAACATACGATTCAAACACTTTCAACCCGATTCGATAATGCAGAAACCAATGCCGCACAATATTTACAAGGTCTATGTTTCTTCGTCGTAAAAGATATGAAAACTAGAAAACTATATCATTATTTTATGTCTATTCTACTTAGTATTTTTTGAATCTATTGGGATATATTCGTATATACAAAGAAAAAAAATCGTCATTTTCTTACTGTTTATAAAATAACTGATAGAACATGCAGTCTTCGAGCATTTCTAACAGTTTCATTCAACATATAACATCTATTGACACTTTAGTTTTCGACATTTTCGTTTCGATATTTTCCACATAAGAGATTCCTCATTTTCGAATTTTTTCAACTAATCGTCACTGTAAACAGTTGTATCGATGAGATATTGTCGAAATATCGAAAATCAAAATCCAAAATAATGCCAGCTCATATAGGAGAAAAGTCGAGTAAGCGACATCGCGTTCCCAACAGGAAAAATACGAAAGGCTAGTTATAGCTGGATTGTTTTCTCTTCTTTTACTTGCTATTTCTTGAATTTCTTGATTCACGCTCATAAAATCTAAAAACTAAATTTCAATTCTAGTCACACGCTATCGGATAGCAATAATCATATATTCCAATAACTGCCAAAAATTCAAAATTTCTTTGTTCAATATTTTGATTCCTGGAGACAGAATTTTCGAACTTTGAATTTTACGAAATTTTGCTATTCGAGATCTTGTCTTCGAGATTTGGACACTATGCCATATCGATCAGTATAATTTTGTATCAAAATAGAGTACTTATGAAGATGGCAGTGTGCGATAGTATAGGAGAGAGACATAATTGACTAATGTGGGCGATGGATCGAGTGAAAGAAGGACCACAATCATTTTCATCTTTGGATACTGTATGCTTGCAAGTAAGCCAACAAATCTGATCCCCCGCTTATTTTTACCCTTGTGCGAGTCTTAACCCAATAACCTGAGAAAGTCAGTTGCTTACTCAGATACTGAAACGAGTCCACATCTCAAAGACCGATGTCAAAAGTTAGTTTACTACAATTATGCAACTAGCTCGTATGTTACATAGGTTCCGATTTCATGAAATATCAAGCTTTATGACAGCATGCGACTTTCCAGATTTCAATGTTAGTCCATTCACAGTCGCCCACTTCTTTCAAGTGCCGTGAGCTGGCAATACACATCACGACATTTACCTCCCACGTGCACACCTTGATTTCTAGTGCGATGATATTGAATGTAGAGATAAATCAGTAACATGGAACCATAGTATTAACGCCAGCCTGCCAATGCTTCTATGAATTAAGAATATTCTATCCGTTGGAGACGGCACGAACTAGAATGGCGATCCTCATCCCGGCATGCTTAATATTAGCTGTTGACTTCTAGCTACATTTTCCCACTTCTGGTCGAATACTTCTTACCATAGTTTTATTCTGATTCACCTCGACTGTTTTGAGTAAGCGACGTTTTCTAGGCAGTACCTGATCGTCAACTTATTTGATGCCATTCATGCTCTATTTATTTATCAGATGATGTATATTTTTCATACTCATTGATAAAGAAATGTAAACTGCATCGCAAAAAATCTTCTTTTTCGGACAGAAGCACATTATGACTTACATTTAACTCTGCTTCTTATTATTCATTTTTGATTCCAAATACTTGTATCATTTAGCAACGATGAGTACCGCGGGAGCAGGTGCAACAACAAGTACTATTGCGGCAGGTGCAACAACAAGTACTATTGCGGCAGGTGCAACAACAAGTACTATTGCGGCAGGTGCAACAACAAGTACTGCTGTAGCAGGTGCAACAACCAGTACTGCTGGGCAAGGCGTGATAACTACCATAGCTTCGACCACTCTAACAAAACCCCCTCAAGGTATTGTCATTTCATCTGTAATAACCATAATTTGAAAACTCCTTATTTCAGGAAAATAAGAACATCTTATTTTTTACCGATTAAGAAAAAATAGCTTTGTGTGAAATTATTCTGAAACCCTTTGAAATATTCAAACAGCTCTCTTAGAGGTTATGGAGCTTTTCAATTGCATACCATTTCAACATATCTTGTCAAGGGATACCAATCATTACATTAAAAAAGCTATGCCTTCAAGTTAAAGAGTGAATTTATCATTCCACTTTATTCTCTTTTCTGTAATTGTCAATTAATATTAAATCAAATACGATGCAATTTTAAGTATTTTTGAAAAAAAGTCTTGTTTTAGACAACGTTCTTTTTTGACGTTAGGTCATCTATTAACCATAAGTTGAATTTTGAGGACGCCAATTCAGCGAACTACCCAAATGAATCCTTCCTATCCCTTGATACTGCAGGACCCAGCAGCAAATTTGCGGAAAACCCACTGAGTCCTAGAGTAAATCCTAGAACATTGAATCAATATTTCAGTCGAAAATTTATGAACTTTTCACTAATGGCTACCGCCAATATCAGTTCTATCCTACCCAGATAGCGATTCCATGCTTCACATATCTTCATTCGGTTCATGCAGTATCTGGTCCTTGGAAGAGCCAACGTTGGAAATGGCAAAACTAGCTATCCCCCACTTTGGAATATTCTACATCGTTACGATATGCGCAGTTTTTTCGACACGATCCAACTGATTCCGAGTTGAAATTGATCACTGCAAATGAGATCAAATGAATAAATATCCGTATTTAAACAAAATGCAAATGGCCAGATACAGGTTTCGTAATTGCATACAGTGTAACAAGATTTAGTAAATACTTTCCATTTCTAATACAAGTACCAATGTCATCGTCGAAAACCATAGTAAAACCGGTAATTTGTTTTCGAAGATTTCTGCTGGACTAAGATACTGGCACAAGCGAAACAGAAATATGTGAGCTTCAAGATTTTTCAGCAGCGTTGTTGTGACATTCAGTTTAAAATGTTTCAATTTAGCAGATTTCAATCGTGGATCGTCAGTCTAGTGCTCTCTCTTGCTTTCGGGTGCAACAAAGAAATTTTTTCTGACTTCGGGCGAAGTCTTAAGAAAGAAATTGCGAAACGGATTCCATTATAGACATAAAATAGAAGCAGTGTTTCTGTGCGAATGCTAAATAGTCTACTTTTACTTTCAGATGGTGTGAATTGTACATCAACCCCGTGTAAAAATAATCGTCCATGTTTCGATAATGGAAATTCTTATTTTTGCTTTTGTGGTTCACAATTCGGTGGCACAAACTGTGAAATTAATAATGCTGGATGAAGTATAATTTACGTCTAAAATAAATGACATAATATTTACTACCACAAAGGATTTTGACAATGTTCTAGTGCTTATATCAATTTTATTCAAATATAACTGAAAACTGAAGATTCATTTTGTTTTCTTTCGTAGCAACATAGTCGATCTGTTGTGATTCCACGCTCGCATAAAAATTAAATGAAAGCTTTCATATGTCAAATGCCGTAAAAGAAAGTATTCACATTAGTAAGCGAACTACTAACATGAATTCGAATGAGTAGAACTAAATCTAGACTTCAATAGCCCATTGGTGTAAGAATATTGCATTTATATATATTGACATGGATAAAAAGTTTTCTTCTTTTCACACAGTTATTCTCAAGATAAAATTATTCGAAATCAGTGAACAATAGAAACTTTAGGTCACGCCACGCTCACTGACTGAGTGGCTATTTTGACCTATCCTATGCTACGAAGAAATAGATTTTGTTGCGTTCAGAACTTCATGATACTTCCATTTTCAAAGAACATGACATGCATATAAGAAATGACTTTCCAATGGTAATTCCCCCATGTCACTCGAACCGATCGAAAACCGTCGGTTAATTTCGGTTATTTCTGTAACCGACGATTAACCGCGGCTATTTCCTTTGTTCTCAAGGTTTTACAGCATAAAAACCGATGGTTAACCGCGGTTAACCTTCCGGTTGACCAGAGATGTTAGCAGTTCGGAACGATATTTTTTCAGTCAACCGGGAGGTTAACCGCGGTTAACCATCGGTTTTTACGCTGTAAAACCTTGAGAACAAAGGAAATAACCGCGGTTAATCGTCGGTTACAGAAATAACCGAAATTAACCGACGGTTTTCGATCGGTTCGAGTGACATGGGCCACTTCTTGGTTTTATCAGTATGACGAAATTCATAGAATTCGATTTTTTTGTGCATGAAGTATTCTGTTTGTAAGAATATTCCCCTATGAGAAATATGCACGAGAAGCGGCAAGTGGCTCTTATGTGATTAATCAATGTATCTACAACTGAGAGTATCAGTCAGTGAATTTGCAACAAAATCCACCTGATTTTCAGGACTTTGGACTTAGAATCTTAATTGAGTGTGTTTAACGCTGTATCCAAAAATTGAAAACGCTAAGAATTCCTTCTCAAGTTCTCACAATAATTTTGGATTTTGAGGAAGCATTTTAATATTAAAATACTTTTATGCTTAAAAATATAATAGAAGGCACAAAATCTTATATTTCTGGAGAAAGAGCGCTAATAAATTGCTACCCGAATCTCGAATTAAGATTTTCGAAAGATGATCATCTCCAACAAGCAAAATTCATGAATAAAGTTATTTAGGTTAAGGTAGCAAGCGGGTTATAGATGTAATGCTTCTCAGTGTCATCGAAACTCACAACATTCTCACCCATACGGATATCCTTACTAAAAGAGTCCTACCTTCACTCGCTCCTTCCCATCATGTCCTTCGGTGAAAAGATGAGAACATGACTGTAAATGTTTATGGGATGATACAGTGTGAAGTTGAACCTCACTGCCCCTCTCAATCCCCTATAATCACCAATATCCTCACGCACAATTTCCTTCACAGTTGGGCAAAAACAACGAATTAGTAAGTATTTCTCCTTGGCTAAGATTCCCGATTTCGTTTTTGTTTGATACAGAACGACAATGAGATCAAATCTCTTTTTGATCGATTTTCAGAATTTTTATTATCTGAAAAGAAGAAAATAACGATAAATTTTGCATGTCCGACTATTGTAAACAAATCAAAATCTAAGAATAAGGCTGTCTTCGGAATAGCAAACGAACAAGCAGTATACAATATTGTAATAGGATATGACAGCGAGAAATTTTTAATATGCAGTGTTTTCTTCTGTTGCAACGATAAGTGAAACGATAGAGGAATTTAAAACACCAACAGAAATATGTTAGCGTTTTTGACAATCATTCAGTGTTAATTATTTGAACTGATTCATCTACTGAAAAATTCATCGAAGACAATTCCTAATTTTCATCAATTTATAACGTTATTCGTTCTGTCAGATATTTCGGCCTTAATGTTTATCGAAGGACAGCTGCTTGGTCACACAAATCTGGCAGTTAAGATTGACGAGTAAGCTAATCGAAAAAAGGGAAAAGAAAAACGAACAAATTAAAGAAAAAGAATTATCGTAGAACATGTCACATAAATTAGAGATTAAATCAGGATAAGAACAATAAAAATAACTGATCATATCATTATAATCACTACAAGTGATTCAGAATACTAGAGAAAAAGAGTCGATCTTTCTAGTTGCCGAGATCAGCATATTTGAGGAATCTAGTAAAAATAATGACTAAGATTTCTTCAATTGGAATCTATGAAAATGAGGAAGAACACATAAAACCATACGAAGAGAAACAATGTATACTTTGAGAGTAAAATTCGTCAGAGTCTATTCGATTTGGAGCTTTCGAAACCAATAAAATTTCCAATACAACTTTGTCGTTGAATGTCATTCTAAGCACAATGAATGGATATTCTCTAACCAGTCTTATGTTTATATATGGTTGCTTAAGAACTTTCCATTTTCATTCATCTGATTCAGCACCACTTCACTTGAGACTGAAACTCGAGTTCAGGTAGTTTATTACTGTTGTAGACAATATCATTTGAGTTTGAAGTAATGAATTGATTGAACGGCTAATACTGAGAAAGAAAGCTTGAGTGACCGAAGAATGAAGCACAGTCGCCGTTCACAATCGATGTACATTTTCAGTAGATATAGGCATCATTCGATTAGCAACAATAGATGCTAGATCAAAAGAAAGAACCACGACATCTATTATATAGAAATTTGCATGCATATTGAATCTTTTATGTCATTCAGAATCATTTTGAAATAGATGAGATCCCGGATACAGGATATCTAGCGTACCCATTGTACTTTCCATACGAATGTGAATATTAGAGAAAATAGTGTTCGAATTAAAAAAAACTTCATTGTTATTTTTGATCTCTTTGAAATCGCAACTGATCAGATTGACCTATTCTGATTGGCCAAAGCTTGGTTATGACATGCTTATCTGAGAAAAAGAGGATTATTGTTCGATTGAATATAGAGTACATTTATTCAAGAATTACATTGTAAGTCGTTTAAGATCTCTCAATACTTATTGTGACGTTTTCCAATCAATCATTCGAACGATGAATGACCTAATACGAATTGTTCGATGAAACGTAATCCTCTCAGGAACAACTTTCCTTTTAATGCGGGCACGGACAGCACATGAGGAATTTTACAAGCATTGATTGAACAGTTTGGAACTGAATAATTGTAAAAGTTGGCCAGTAGAGTCTACTTTTGACACTCATTATTCGTGTTTCACCGTCGTTTATAGGAAAGAAAAACATTGGGAACTAGATTAGTCGAACGCTTTAAATGTAAGAGAAGATACCAATTTCTTCTGTCAATGAACGAAGTGTACAATTATACTATTTAATTATGAAAACAATTCATGAATGTTAAATGAAATTCATGCAGAAAAAACAGAATTATTTTCCAAGTATCGACAAGAGTAACAATAATAAATCGTACGTTAAAAATATTCATTTCTTACACATATTAAAGTAAAACGAGAGAAATGTGTGTTGCACTGATGAAAATTTCACATTTGTTTGTATTCTTTGATGAGAAATGCAGTGAAAAATGAAAAGAATGTCATATCAATGTTCTGATAAGTTTCCAGTGAGACATCGGTATGAGATTCTTAAAAAAAAATCCACCAAGAATATAAATCTCGTACAAACCACACTTTTAAGATCAATGAAAATGAATCGAGATTTTCTCGTAGTTCTGGCTACGAAAACATTTTTGATTATTCTAAATGACAGGCGACCGATGTGAAAGTTGGTTTCATTCGAACATTCGACACTCATTAAAATGGTTGAAAATATCTTTTGTGTAAGTTTTTCTTCGTTGAGCCATGAAGATATTTCTCTATCGGCTCGACTCCCCAGGAAATACAAAAATCAAACTTATTTCATTTAAATGGTTTTGTTTCGAAACTTTTCATCGATAAAATTCGATTAATTCACAAAAATAATAATAACCACGATAGTTTCATTATTTTTCAATCATTTTCAGTTGCTCAGCTTTATAAAATATCTTTTTCAGCCAGCTGCTTGTATCGATTTCAAGTGGTGATAGATATCAGATTGGTTTCATTATTTATGGACGGAAATCTTTCGAGTTCTAAAGCTAGACGCAGATGGATGTAAACTATTCGTCCATTTTTAATTAAAAGTGTTTATTATTCGTGAAATTCTTCTTCAAAAATAAAATAATGTTCAAGAACAGACGGAATGGCGTGCACTTCTGGCTTCATGTAATAAAAATGTTGAAATACAATATAATGTTCGATTACGAATGAAGGACTTTAGAAATTCAGCGCACGACATCACAAAGGCTACTGATTCTAAACTTGGAGAAAAAAAGCTCAGGTGTTGTCTGCAATTGATGTCGCAAGAAGTAGGTTTGGTTTGTTGGACATTCCATTAGTATCAATTGCTTCATGGATGTGATTTTGGTGAAACGTTAATCACATTCATGCCATGATTTACGTGATAAAATCATCCATGAGTTTTAAGCAGATCAAGGAAAACATCCGTTTCACGATGAAAACTACCATTGTTTTCGTTGTCTTCATCATTTTTCTCTAAAAATCGTTTCAATAAAATAATGTAATTTACATCGTTTTTTGCCATGATTTTATTTCATGGGTAGTGACAAAAACGCTTAAATATCGAGCAATGACGATTCTAAGTAAGGATGTCGGCTTAGCATTAGCAAGTGGTGCAATTCGCAATGATCGATATAGTGCTAAAGCGAAGCTAGAACTCCTGAATAAATTCCATACTCTTGTTTGTCGGTATGAAATTAATGCAATTCGCATTGAATGGATACTAGTTACTCTTCTTGTGTGTAGAATTTGTAGGGAAAACTATTGACATGATTCAGAAACACCAGCTTCACTTTAGCACTGCATCAATGAATACAAATTGCATTACTTTTATCTTAGCGTCTTGATAAAAGAACTGTTGTCAATAGCATTACGATAATGAAATGCTAATGCGAATAGTCGACATCCGTAAATTAATGAAAAATGAGGAGAAAAAGAATTAAACGTGAAAAAATTGATCTAAGTGAAATAATTTTATTTGAAAAGTTTTAAAATAATTGTTACAAATCATTGAACTTAAGTCGAACAGTTTGAACATAGAATACCGATTTGATCATTGTAAAATTTTTCTATATTACTAATTATACGATGACATTTGACGCAGACGAAACAATCAATGTGAAAACTTTTCCCTTGAAACTTTTTATATTTATCAGAAATTGACTTCGAACAGTTTGAGCAGCGTAATTGAAAATATTCATTGTAACATTGAACACAACAAGGCTTCGAATTCTGAACATAAAATTTGGAATCAGTCATTAGTTTATCGCATTGTCCGCAGCGGAAACAAGGTCGATGATATGTTTTACCATCGAATAAGATTGTACTTCCACCAGATATCGATTGTGAACATTGAGCACAACGTTCTGCAAAATATTCGTTGTAACATTCAAGGCAGCACGGCTTTTCCTTCTCGACATGAAATTTAGAATCAGTTAAGATTTTATCACATTGAACACAACGAAAACAATATGAATGATACTTTTTTTCATTGTAAACAATAGATTTTCCATCGATTATTCGCTTGGAACATAAATCACATGGATCAGCGAAATATTCCTGATAACATTGGAGACAATAATGTTTCGATTTATCTTGTCGAAAATCCAAATCGATCAGGATTTTATCGCATTTATCACATCGGAAGCAATATTCATGATAAGACTTTTTCGCATAAACAACAGATTTTACTTTCGATATTTTCTTTAAACATTTGGCACATTGTCGTGCAAAATATTCGTCATAACATTGAATACAACAATAGTTTTCATTTTCAATGGAAAATTCTTCATCGATCAGTATTTTGTTGCATCGGAAACATCGGAAACAGGCTTGATGATATTTCTTTTCATTGTAAACGGTCATTCTTCCATCGGATATCGCCTCAAGACATTGATCACATCGAACTGAGTATTTTGCATCATAACATTCAACACAACATGGCTTCGAATCAACTTTTTCGATATTATCTTCTCCAATCAAAGACTTTTTACATTGAAAACAATGACAACAATCTTTGTGATAATGTTCTTTATCGAACACAATCGATTCTTGACCAACGATTCCGTTTCGACAAGCAAAGCATTTATTCGCGTGTTTTATTTCGCACGTCGAACATATCGGTTCTCCATTATCATTCGCTTTGAATTTTTCATTCACTAAATTATTCAGTTTACAATTACAAATAACGCATGTAAAGCAATCAACATGATAATATCGATTATTAAATCTTATTTCACCATCATTTATTCCATCGATTGAACATTTGCATTTATTACAAATCGAATTAGGATCACAATCAATTGACTAAATATTGCATATACACACATTTTATATTTCATCGACAATAATGAAATACATTTCTGCGCTTTATTATTACCACTCATGTAAAAGTGCTCACAAATGTTTTTAGTGAAGCATTTTTCTTTTCATTCTATTGCTACGACTCTTTACCAATTCATTTAAACACTTAGTAATCTACTTCTATATTAGAAGGTCAATCTAAGAAACAATCTTTCTAGTCCAACTACATTGTGCTTTTATGTCGAACTGACAAATTTCATATCAACTCGAATAATCAAAATGTTCACTACAGTCTATTTCGTAGAGCGAGAGACAAACAACAAATTTTCGTGTTAAAATTTTGAGTCATTATTTTTCTTCGGGACAATGCAGTTCCTGAGAAACTGTTTCAAACGAAAAAGTAAACTCGACCTTTTCTAATTTTAAATATCTAACGAAATTGCCTAGTAGTGTAACAAGAAGAAGGCAGAAATATAAGGGCAACAATGCTTGCTCACTTGCATCGTTGCTTGAGTTTTGTGCAAAATCAATTATTTGAATCTTCATCTTCTATAATGAATCTTTGTTAGAGTTTAATCGTTTGCTTTTATTCTCAAGAATTTGCACGTCATTTTATGGAATACGCCCAAAGTTGATCATTCTAATTGGTTTAGTATCAACACTGGCAGACCTGATGCTTCTCTTGATAACAACCAAGACAATACAACGTCAGAATCTGAATTATTTTCTATCAAAAATATAATTTTGCATTAATTATGTTAGCGGCGTGCTCACGGTGAAAGAAGATCAATTGACCTTTACAACGGAATCATTTTGTCAATGATTCAGTTGTTATTCGGCACAAAATCGAACTCATATTTCGTATGTATTGACGTTTTTCTTAGTAGATTGGTTTTTATCGGAAAATCTGGTTTCAAATCTCTGGAAGAAATCGATCAAAAACTGAATTTGAAGAGGAAATCATCTGAACAATGTGAATCAAATTTAGAGCTTTTTCAATGTTTTTAGTAGAAAGAAGAAGACACATCTCAACACTAACATTGATCATTTGTTCAAACTTATGCTTTTCGTTAAAACTAGTGAAGTACGTCAAATAAACCTTTCAAGAAAAGATAAACACCGCGAAAAATTCTCTGAATCATTGAAGTTCAATCAGACTTTCGCTCCGTTGACAAATATCTTACTGGTTTTGAAGGTGAAATTCTCTTTTGTCTTAGACTTTTCGAGAAAAAAACTAAAAGTATTCTCACTAAAGCTTTCCAGCTTATCCTAGAACGAAAGAAAGCTGCAATTAAACGAAGCCGATTTCTTGTTGAATTAGTTAATAAATGAAAAGATTTCGGAGACTTTTGATGACTATAAATTATGTTTAACGTCGATGAAAGTCGTTAATAGAATGAATAAATCTTCAAATATTTATCTCTATAATCGACGTACTTTTCTTTGTTTTTCTGTTATGGAATCTTCACTTTCGACAACTTCATCGTCTTCTTCGGCATGACTTTTCCTCGATGCTGATTGATTTTCTCTAAACGATCGACGATCAGAATTACTGATCAAATCGACTTTGTCGAGCTTTTCTTCCTAGAATAAAGTGACTATATAAACATAAAACTTTGCGAAAAATATTAACCAATTACTTCGACTTGTTCAACTTTATCCATTCAGCGGATTAACCTTCGAAAGGAGAAAACTGAAAGTGTTTGTTGTTCTCGGTGTGTAATTAAAACGAGCTACGTTTGATTAAAAGAACAAAAGAGGCAAATCAAAAAAAACTTCTCTTCTCATTTTCATACATAAGAAAACAAAAAAAAATGATCGACATCTCATTAATCAATCAAAGTCATTTTTTTCCAATAAACTTTCTTCTCAAATCCAAGAAATGATTTGACCTTATTGATTCTTCTTGTCTAATTGTCTTTTTCTCATCGAGTATCTTCGTCGTTCGTATTCAGAAGAAAAACAAAATAAGTAAGAAAATGTCGTTCTCGCTGACTAACTTTCAATATGAGCGAAGCCCGAAAATGGTCACAATAATTCAATTCATTGGTTTTCTTTTCTTTTCTTTTACTTCTTTTCTCGTTCTGAAACGGTGTCGACTTTGAAAGAAAGGCAGCATGCCTCGATTTAATCTCATACGTTCATGAGAGAATGTTTTCTTTTCGTTTCGACTTTGCTCTTTGAAAGGCTTTCAGAAGAGCACGACCGGAATCAATTATTCTTTTTATCAACCAATTTCCTAAAACGGCAAACTCTAAAGATGCCAACACAGACTCACGATCAAAGTTCATCTAAATATGAAAAATAAATATTTCATTTCGTTTTCCATCATGACACGAACAATTCAATTTTCAATGCTTTTTTATTTACCATTGTGCGCCGAAAAACTATTGTCTGACCTCGCTTTTAACGAATACTATTCAATTAGAGAAAAATAATTCGTATAATTACTCTTCTCGAATAGCTTGATTTATCATCTGACAATAATTCATTCGATACATATTATCAATCGTCGTGTATCGAGTTTATTTTAACAAGTTGATGTTTCCCTCGGCGTATGGTAAACATATTATCATCGGTTTGTTTTTAATACACAAACTAATTGCGAGAGTCGATGAGCTTTTAGTCGCGTAATTACTTTACTTTTACATATTCATTGGAAACAGCACTTAAGGCGACTGTTTAACGTGAAATAACTTTTCTTTTCAACAATGAATCATTTCAATAGTACATACGAAAACAAATTAGCTTTTTCTTTCTAATCATAAATGAACATAAACGGGAGAAACATTTTTCTACAGGATCGAGTTCAAATCGGTTCCTTTGAAAATTGAAAAATAAAGAAACGGAATCGAGAAAACGAAAATATTTCATTCTATTTCAAGTTGGATCGCATCAACTCGCACAAATTCAAGAATTAACCATACAAAACCAATTTAAGAATTGAATCTAGAAAGAGAATAAAATTAATATTAGAAAAACAAGTTTTGAATAAGAATTCATTCGGTAAATTCCTTTTAATCTTGTGTCTGTTTAATTTGAATCAAATCACTCAGGCTACAAGCCATTGTTGAATGAAATATATGAAATAACATAACTCTTTACACGATCGGTTTCCATAGTCAACAAATGTTCAGATAAAAATTAAACAAAATATTAGATTTACTTTCTTAATATGGAACTTGTTTACTCATGAAATATTAATTCATTTTTCACATTAAAGAAAGATCGTAGTTTTCAGTAGCATTATAGTTCAGCATCTCTCGAGAACGATCTACTCCAATCGTTGAATTGTCTAGTTTGAAAAATTATTTTGTCAAGTTTAAAGAGATCGTTTATGTGTCGGATGAGGAGTGTAACTTATTTTATTTTCATGCAGTTTAACTTGCTTTTTTATTGTCTCGGAATTCCAATTCACTTTAGCCAGTATAATGTCCGAGTCTTGTCACAAACTGCTTGTTCGATGTTCTCCTAGTGCGTTCAAATCCATATGGTGTATAAAAACCGGTCATTCGGAATCAGAATTGATTATTGCCTTGAAACTGAATAGCTAGATGCGGATAGTCGAATGACGGCGAAATTTTTCGCCTCGACACAATTTGTTTATTTTGATTAAAATTGAACTAATTCAAATGACCGAAAGTCCATCTATGATAAGCTATTAGAGCGACCTTGACTCAACTAAATGTCGAATTAACTCATCTTTTTTTACATATGATAACAATGACTGCAAATCTCCTCTCATTGATTTCAAAATATAAATTCAATGTTTCTCTGAATTCTGTCCGACGTGCCGATTACTTATATTACTTGGACGAATTTCATATTTGAAACCCACGGGGGATCAAGTAATACAAGAAAACGTTTTTGCTGAAATTTCCGTCCGAAGCCTCATGAAAGCAAATAATGAGCAAATAACTATTTTCCGCGCAGGATCTGTAGGGAGTATCTGAAGAATATCCAGGAAATCTTCAGAGCAGAGCTCCGAATGGGATGGAATGGAACGAGAAAATTGCCCCTTGAGATAAATTTTCTTCTTCGCCCCGTCCAAATTCTTGCATTGATGAAAACTCTCTTTTTTTAACTTTTCAAATACAACCTAATTTACTAAATAGAAGAAAAATTAGCTTCATTTTTTTATATCCTCGACAAGGATTTAAAATAGGAATTCACACAAAAATTAAGTTTTTAGAGCCACATTATTCTTAAAAGAAAACCGGCTTTTTTTGCTTCACTTCTTACCTTTGTGGTTTTATATGCACTGATTTGTGGTTCATTTCAACATTCAGAGACTTTCGGAGTCGCGTTTGTTCGTTCAGGAACTGTTCGAAAGTCGAATGATTACAAAGTGAGGGTGCACGCAGAAAAGAAATTCTTTTTTTATGGGACTCAAAGGTATATTCAGATTTCCGCAAAAAGACATTACCGAAATTTCCAAAGTTTCCATCAACACGATAAATACACATTAGTGCGAGCGAAAAGTTTTTAGAAATATTGGAAATTTGAGATTGCAGGTCGTTCGTTCCGGAGTGGCGACTTCCGAAAGCCGGAAATTTCACGGAAATACCTCGGATAAGCCAGGATCCAAGCGGAAAATACATTACTCCGATAAAGAAGCAACGGAAAACAGTCGGAATTGACCGTCTTTCGACCAGATTATTTCTGCTTCGGAAATCACGCACCCGCTGGCGAAAAAAATCACATCGAATATTAAATTCTCATTTATATCATTCTTAGATACTCAAATCAGCATTTTACAAAAAAAGACCTTTGAAGGTCTTTTTGGGATTTTTTTTCTTGATCCTTCAATTTAAAGACAAGGTCGATAAAATGGATAGTTTACCATACATTTATGGATTCGCGTGAAAATTCTAGATCTGTTACTTAGAGAGTTATTGTTTTCAGTGCATTAGTGTGCAATCCAAATTTCTTTGATAAAAATTTGAAATGATCGGTCATTTAGAGACTTTAGACGCGTCACTTACCTTGATTGAAGACTCAGGAAAGTCTCAAAACGCTGGTGTTTAACATGTCTGCTGTTCTTACACATATCGTTTACGGTTTGCAAAAGTCTAAAAATCTAATTTTTAGGTCTTCGAACTTAAAATTCTCATTTTTGCGGCAAAAACAATTTTGGAGAGAAATGTATAATGTTTTACTTGAATGCTTTTTGTTCCCAGGGTATCTTCTGGTGTCGTTTGAGGCTTCTTAAAAATGAAACTAAAAGCTGGCTTCGAAATACGGAGAGCTTTGCTTAGTAAGTCTGAGTATTTAGCGCTGTTTGGGAAACGGCCAGATGAGTTTTCGTGAGGTTAGCGGAAACGGTCAGATCTGAGCCGTGTTCTGTCCGGATTGGAAAATTGCTTTTTCCGTTATCGGTATCCGGTCCGGAATCGGTTGGATCTGGATTGTATGCGGTCCGGGCTTGGAAATGGTGTTTTCCGTTGACGGTTCCCGCTGCACGTCTTCGACCTGGGTACCCACTGTGCATTTAAATATATTTGTGAAAAATAGTTTGTTCATTCTATCGTTCCAGTTCCTACGTTGGTCATGATCATGAAAGTTCTAGGTTGTGAAAATTAATGATAAATTACATAAAATAGAAATGAGTGAATTAGAATCGGATTGAGAAAAAGAGAAACGAACAAATATCGAGATATACTATAATTGTTTCGATTTCTTTATAGGAAAATGAATTATACACTTAACTTCATAACGAGTTTGAAGAATTATAGTATAACAAATGCAGTTCGTTGAAAATTTCTCTTTGAAATTTTTCCAGATTCAATTTGAATACGTTATGCACTTTTAAATAAAATTAGATGATGAAATATCAATTGGTCTGTTTTGATACTCATTGATTATTGTATTAGAACTTTGATTTATCAAAAGATAAAACATGAAGTGAAAAGTATTAAATTCAATTAATTTTATTCTCCCATGGGAAAAGAAATCGATTCATTGTTTACTCTTCTACATTCGATTAAAGTCGTTAAAAATGTCTGATCATTGTTGAGATAATAATGAGTCATTACTAATAAGAAAATCCTTAACAAACAACAAAGACGATCATCAAACCTACATCAACTATTTAATTCTTAACCAGCGTAAGATTAACTACCGACGTAAAATCTTATGTTGAAAATATTCCCACTGATTATTTAGTTGATAGAAAATTCTTAAATTTTTTAACATGATTTCGCAATGCAAGTTTGATTTAAAAGATACTCGAGTTTAAAAGGGTGATATTTTTGCACAATATAATCGAGTTGATCATGCAAAACAATAAGTTACAAAAATCCAGCCTTTTTTTTTGGAATACTTGAAAGAAATAAACTTGGTAATTGTAAATTTATAGATTTTCTTTTATTTATTTAATTAATTTCAAATATTTTAACTTTGATGGAAGGAACGCCAAGGAATACGAAATCATCTTTAAATGATACCCAAATAAACATAAATAAGGTTTTGTTCATTTTGTTGAAGTTTTTAACGAGAACTATGAAGAAATTTTCGTCGACATTTAGATAATTACCCCTGTAATAAAAACCGGAAGAAAACCGTTTGTTTTCAAAAATAGCTCGGTTTACCATTAAAACAAATCCGGTATTTACGACACATGGTATGAACCATCAAGAAAACAATATATTCTACAACATCACGATATGATGATCATCATAGATACAAACCAAATAAATCATTCACAATAATAACTATTATCGGTATTTATATTTTATTATTCAATTTTTCTTAGATGAAATTATCTTATTTCTATTACTACTTCTTCGCGAGAAAGAATTCGGATCCGATGTACGGTAGTGTGAAAGAAATATTTATTTGAACATAATAAGGAACATTCTTGGTTATCCATCACTTTTCCCATCTGACTATTCGATCTTTGACATATGACAGTATGTAGGATCTCTGAAAAGACGGAATTTTTGTGTGTCTCAAATCAATAACGTTTCCAAGAAAAGCTGTTACTTCAGTAAGGATGCTTCAATTCTAGCTCAAATTTTAGTGTGTTTCTAGTAATTATAACACCTTAATCTTATGCCAAGAGTGATTGGACAGTTGCAAATTAGCTTGTTTCAACATGTGTATGAGGGTTGCACTAAAAGAAATTTTATTGAATATGAAAATTACGGTTTAGGTGTGAGTATACGGTAAAACTGCTAGATCCAGAGAACTTTAATTCTATTTAAGTACATTTCTTATAGGTTATCTGTGATGTGCTTATTAATAGACATCTCAATTATCCGAATAAGATGAAAGTATCAATCTCCACCCCGCCTCATTAGAGACTAAGAGCAAACAGTTTTAGAATTGTTTAGTATTCTAGCTATAGCTATATTATGAAATATATACAAATGGGAGTTCCACATTTCAGTCACAGTGGGGGCTGCGCTAACAAGCTTTTTCTCATAGATTATAATAGAACTGTGGCAGTGTTTTTCAACGATATACACATTATCAAATTTACTTTCAAAGCCTACTTTTATTCCATCCAGTGATATACCTACAGCACTGCAATATGACAGCAAATGCAATTAAAACGAGATATGAATTAAATATATCATCGTCATGTAAAGAGAAGGGCTGAACAGAGCTCCACACGTAGTAGAATCTCAAAAACATGATCTGAAGCATGTAATGAGCACTTGTGATTGCTCAATCACATATTTAACTTGATACTGTCGTAGTTATTATAACGCAAGCAGGTGAAAAAACAAACCATTGGTATTCGAATGCAGTTCGTAACTCATGTGAATGGTGCTCATGTGAGTTTCATGAACATAATTGTTTTACAGACATCCATACATGTATTTCACACACAAACACATCAGACCGATCGTTTATTTCGATGACTATCATAACAGAATTGAGCGAACGCTGCAGAGATCTGTAAAACTAAACAAAAACACATAAGGAATATTTTCCACATGAATAAATACCTGGTATAGTTTTCATTATCAAGATTGTCTCTTGTCTCCAATGACACGTTAATTCAATGGTTTATTGAAGATCTAAAAATCTTACAAAATTAACTTAACTCGATTTACATATTCCCAAAGAACCCTATTCGAATCTTTTTCATTCGATGAAAAACTACTTTTTTAATAAAAATTGATAATAAATCCGTATCAATTAACTATCACTGGAAAATAAATTTAAGTATAGAGTCCAATAGGACATGCACATGTTTTTTTCAAACAATATAGAATAGAAAGTGGAGTTTTGCCTTATTCAGCAGAGAAACCTAGTACCAAAATCAATGTTAAGTTTTGTTCGTATAGGAATTTTGTACACAACGTTACTCTGAGAGAAAGTTCTCGTTGGAAATATGTATTCAAGACAATTGCTTGCAAAATTATTCTCGAAATCAAAGCATGAAATAAGAGTCAACAAGAATACACAGAGCATTAAGAAGAAAACAAGCATATTGAACTCATGCGCAGATTTCATTTAGTAATTCATGAATCACAAATAAAAATATTTTCTGTCTTTATTATGCTGCGTGCACCTTAATTCTGTTGAAATTGGAGTGATCTGTACGGAATATTATTATTTCTGAAATGTTCTCATTAATTTTTTCTTGCCAATTCAAAATATGGTTTGTTAGTCTGAAAGGATATTATATCTTAAATTTAGAATTTTTAATTTAGCCGATTATGATTTTTATATCTAGCCGTTTGTTTAATCTTACCCGAAAAGTGAACAGTTGAAAATGAGAAGTCAGTGTTCTTTTTGTTAGATCTAGTCATTCATTCAAGTGGTAGAAGTGACTCATCAGTGAATAATGGAGGAGAAAAATATCAATCCTCAGTATATTTTCTTTCTGCTTCATTTAATCTTATCCTTTTTCATGTTTAGAGAACTTTGTTTTATTTTTATGTATACTAGTGCATTGGTGTTTTGTTACATTTTCTTCCACTAACTAGAATGAGTACTTAAGCTGTTGTCTGTGACTAAATTGTAGAAAAATAACTCGGAGGAGTACTCGCGCGAGTACACGAAAATTGTTACTACACATAAAATTTCTCGAGTACTTGAACGAATAACTTGAGTATTCATGGTGGCCAGTCGTAATCACTTGATGCGTATTTTCACTAGGGCAAGGCGAATACTTTGCAGTCGATGCGTTTAAAAGTGTCCTTCTGATTACTGATAACTGTATAGCCCGTGTCGTCGTGATTGTGAGACTGCTGCAGGCAGTGCCAGTCTCTGTGAAACCACGATATCAGTATGGTCAATGCTATAATAAACTCAATGTCCCCTAGATGAGCGTATGAGCACATGATTGAAAAAACATATGAATGTTGATTTGTATTGGGTATGAGTTAAGACACAATAGCTGATGGAGCTTCTTTTCATACACGTCAACAACTAAAACATCACTTATGACTGCAAGAACAGACCATGCTTAGAGCTGGATCGGTTGCTTCACTGGTGACCGATCCATTCTTCCTATAGGCTTGTATCGGGAAATTTTCGTTGACTTTTCCCAATATTCTTTACCAGTCGAATCATAGAATAAAACGTGCTGACTTTTTCTTACCAGTTTCACTCATAGACTTCAACCGGACTGTCTAATGGTTGAACTTCTCGAGTTACAAGCGTGTCACACTCGGCAAAATAGTGAAGGCTGAAAATAGACTCAAAAAGATAGTCAAATGTTGTTTCTGCCAGCACATCTCCACATAGGTTCGAAACAAATATCAGTTGATTTGTTTTCGATGATGAACATCTATTTCATAGAATCTTTCAGTTTTTCACCCAACAAGGATTCTATCATCGATGTCGATCTTTAGGCAAACATAGATAATAAAGTCGAAGTCGACACGGTTCAATGTCTAAAGATCGTCAGCGATTACTTCATTCCCATTAATCCATTGAAGAGAAAATTAAAAAGAATTCTTTTTGAATTTCAAGAATTTTATAAATTCAATTGATTTATTTCTTGTCGTTGCTGATGTAAATAAAGAAAAATGTTTTGCATTTCTTTTGCTGCGCATTTCCCGTAAAGATATGTTGTAGTTAGGCTGAAATATTAAAGTATTGAATAAACGTACATGAATTTCTATTGTTCACAAAAGACACAGTTGAAACGATTGGCTTGATCCGTTTGATTTCTAGATTTCTTGCGTAAAATAATCAATAAACGAAAACGAATAAATCTCGTTGCCTTAAAATAGATTTGATTTCAAATAATTAAATAAAATATTCTTTGAATAAAAACAGGCGAAAAGAAAAAACAGTGTCAATACTTGATTGTAAAAAAGTTAATGAAAATGAAATTAAAGCTGTTTAAATAATTGTACTCTATAATTCGACGAATCAGCAACATAAAGATTTGTCTTGTGATCAAGAATAAGAGCTTTTGGGTTGTTAAAAAGGTAAGAATTATTTCCACTAGCTGATATGACACCTGCTATGGTTCGACCTTTGGTAAGATCTCCATGATAATATTGAATACGTTGATTAATGCAATCGGGAACATAGATATTTCCATATTGATCAATATTAACATAATATAATGTATTAAATAGTGTTCTTGATGTTCCACTCAAGTCACTTGATGCTGAGCCGGCAATTAATGTCCATTGGGGGGAGCCACCGATCTTCCATCGTATAACATTGTAGCCTTTTTCTTGAGCAATGATTAGTGAATTGTTTGGTTTATCATATTTTATTGATATTGGAGTCAAGACATATGTATTTCTTAAACCGGAACTATCTCCAAAAAGGAAGTTTACAGTATTTCCATCACTACTAACTTGTACGATACGATTATTTCCATAGTCAGCTATGTAAAGATCCGATTTATTATCCATTGTCACTGACATTGGACTACTTAATGTTACACCTGCCGAACCGGATTGACCTGACATAGATTTGAAAGAAAGAATTGTTTTCGTTGATGTTTGTATATTAAAAAGAAGCGTTTTAACCTGACGGGAAAAACGTTGACACTTGTTGATTTTGATGGGTCCATAATTGAATTCTATTGTTCCCTGTATCGGCTATATAAATATCGTAGGACTTTATATAAATATCATTTGGAGAACTTAAAGAATTTTGATCCGATCCATTTAAACCATTCGGATTTCCAGCAACAACGATTAAGTTTGGTTGATTGAATTTCAATATTCTATTATTTGTTGTATCAACCAAATAAAGAGCACTAGAATCATCGAATCCTAATCCTGATATTAAACCCAAAGATACATTTGTACCACCGATTGGTGTTGATTGGTATACAACCGATGTTCCTGATACATTCCAAGCAAGATTTGTCCCAGAATCTACATAAAATGAAATAAATCGGTGTACGGGAAGACACTAAGCAGATCAAATAATTACTTGAAGCTTTTTTTGTGTCGATTGTATAAATAATGGGAACAGCAATTATGGTTCCTATTGCTATGATTAAGGCGAGCAGAAGCGGAAGCCAATTTGTCCGAATAAACAAATAAATCTGTGTTTTTCTAGATTAGCGTTTTCAACAATTGTTTCATTCTATTCACAAAGCATGCACAAACACTTACAATGGTTTTGGTTTGTCGTCGTCTTCGAGGAGACTTTTCTCCGATGTTTTTTTACTCATTTTTTATCTAAAAAATGTCTTAAGTAGTCGGATTCGTTTGAAAATTGCAGCAATGCGTAGAAATTATTTGATGCGAACAATCATTTTGAAGAAAAAAGAAATCATTTTATGGTGTGCATGATCAACCACTCACATTTGACCTTGATTGATGAGACACGAAGAAAACGAAGAAAATATTTTCGAATAATGAGCATGGAAACTAGTCATGCGTGTTTTTATCGACGAGAGCCAATGGGATGAAACAGAGAAAGCTTGAGACTGCTTTTTTTGTGGATTTTTTTCGACGCAATGAAAGAAGAGTAGATGCTTGCTTGAATGACAGCAGCTATCGTTGAGTAATTTATTTTTTCTACTCATCTTCCTCATTAGACATATGCTATCATATGACTCTTGTTTTTCGTTTTCTAACAGAAGATCACAAGAATAAAACAAAATAATATTGACGATGGGATTTTTTTTCTCTTCTTAGTTTTCGTTCGTTTTTCTTTCGATTCAGTTTAAATACAAACCCATCTTATCTCCTCTCGGATTCAATTCAAATCCATTGATCACTTCATTCGAGACTTTCCCTTTGCCAATAAAAATGAATTCGTTTTAGAAAAAGAAAAGAACTACGACTAGAAATGGACAAGTTTGAAAAACAAGAAGAAGCGACGTGCTATGCCTACGTCGATGCTGAAATGGCTCAATTCGAAGAAGTCGCTGGAACATGTTCCAATAAAGACAATATCGATGAAGCATGTTGCACCGTAAGAAGTGTTGTCATTGGTTTAATGTACGTTGTTGGAATGTCGTATTTTCATCAGTGGGGGAATTTTCAAATAGTGGCTCCTTTTATCTCATCGGTGTTAGTTATTGTTACATCTTATCCGTTGGGATATCTGTGGGCTTTAGTTGTGCCGAAAGCAAACAAATTCACATTGAAAGAACATGGCTTTATATTGGTCATGGCCAATGTTGCTTACATGTATAATTCCGTATTCGTTTATGCAACATTAACAACTTTAAAAGTCCTTGAGAGAGAAAATCGGTCATTTGCATTTTACTTCTTTTTTATTCTTTCCATTCAATTTCTTGGATTTGGTCTTGCAGGTAAATTGAGTTTAGAATTTATTATTTTTATTATAGAATAAACGAATTCATATATTGGATATCTATTTGTAAAGGAATTATTCGCCGATTTTTGGTATGGCCGTGTGAAGTAATATGGCCCCAGAATTTACCGTTGATAGCTGTGTTGCGAACATTTCATGATCGACAATCAAGTGTAACAGAAACATCATATGGAGCAAAGCACGTGAGTCTATGGCAAAGACTTATGAATAATCGTTTGTTATTCTTTTTTGTGGTAACGCTCATATCATTTATATATGAATGGTTGCCTCTATATATAATGCCAATATTAGCATATTTTTCATGGATGTGTTGGATAAGTCCATCGAACAATGCTTTAGCACAATTAACAGCCGTGCGAGGCCTTGCTATAGCTGGCGGAGGCTTAACGTTAGATTGGTATGCTGTCACACAATATCTTGGCTCACCTTTAATCTTACCTGGCTGGGCATTAGTCAACATTGCATTTGGTTTTGTCTTAATCATCTGGTTCATTGTTCCAATTGTATTCGGATCGAATGTAAGAAACTTTACAACATATCCAATAGGTGGAGTTGTATCGACAGACTTTACTGCACTAAGTATAGTTACAGCATTTACATCGTTTGCATGTATAACCGCTGTTTTTGTTCATGCATTACTATTTCATGGTATTGATATTTGGAACCAATTTCGCACGAAAACATTAGGAAACATGGGTAATGACATGCACGCTCGTATGATATCGCTTTACGAAGCTGTTCCAGATTGGTGGTATTTTGAATTGTTTGCATTATCAATCATTGTTGCGTGTGTCACATGTGATTATGCTCAATGGTTACCCTGGTATTATGTTTTATTGGCATTATTCATCGGTGCTTTATGTGCGCTACCCTTCGGATTAGTTTCCTCAATCACAGGACAATTGTTGCATAACTTGTCTGTCTATTACTTGTGTTTACTGATTGGTCAATCATTATCGTTACAAACATCAGCAAAAAATATCTATACATTTATTGCACTCGGCTATGTCGTTTTCGTTCAAACATTGGCTTTAATTCAAGACATGAAATTGGCTCATTACATTAAAATCGGACCACGCCCACTGTTTCTGGCACAGTGTCTTGCTGGCTTAGTTTGTTCAACAGTTTCAATTGGAATTCGTTATATGTATGTTAAAATGAATTTGAAACAAGATACTTGGTCAGTATTTAACAACACTAAAATTGGTTGGACACTGTTGAACGATTACAACGGATTTTTTGATGGAGCTAATTTGAACAACAGAGATTTACTGTGGGCTTTTATAGTCGGAGCAGTCATTCCAATACCAGGCTGGTTTTTGTCGAAATACAAACGCTTTCATTGGTTGAAGAAATTGCATTGGCCATTAATATTCGTGACCATTAGTTGGATGCCGTCTATTGTTCCAGCTGGTGCCTTATTTACTTGGCTTGTTATTGGTTTATCTATTTACTTTACATTTGGAAAGTACAGTTGGAGACAGCGTCACGTTTATCTAGTTTCCGCCGGCCTTGATCTTGGCCTCAATGTGACACTCATTATCGTTTATGCAGCTTTCAAAAATCAAAAGATTTACTTTCCTCAATGGTGGGGAAATCAAAATTCAACCGTTTATGACAGTTGTCAAAAAGCTGTTCAAACTTGGTGATTTTCATTTAACTTATCTTTGACGAGTTTTTTCAGCAACTTTCTATATCTAATATATTTTCGATTTTCTTCTTTCTTCTTACGGAATAATTATTTAAATATATATTTCGAATAAAGAATTCTTATAGAACAAAAAAATAGTAAGAAAATAGAGAGTCAAGCTTGTTTAAGCTCCAACAAGAACGACAAAATAGTTTGTTGGGTAACCGCGGTTCTCAAGATAAAATGAAAGATTGTAATATCGTCCTCCGACCACGCTCATGTTTTGAATTAAATAGGTCATTCCACCAACTGTTTCGTCATAATAGTAAAAGTCTTTTTCGTAGGGATTGTCAAATAGAATATCACTGTATGCACTTCGCGTGTTTGACAGTATACACAAGCGATAGTACTTTGTCAAATAGTTTGATTCAAAGCCTCCATCTGAAATAATGTTGTCGCCAGTTGTTGTATCAACAAACGATGTATTATCCAATGCCCAAACGTTCTTGTCATGATTAAAGCCGAAGAGAAGAGAAACTGATTTCGAAATAACACTTGGACGATATATGAAATGAAAAAAACTATATGGAAACGGTTCCTTATCTTGCATATAGGTAATTTTCGTGATTTTCATTGATTGTGTGCACTCATTTTTCACGTAGCCTATTTAGAGCGAGAAAATCCCAATTTTTACTTAATACAAATAATTGTTGTTTATACCATCTGTAATATTAATCGCATCTTGATTATCAACCGAATCAGCTAGAACATGAATAAATCTTTCTATTCTTACTGTACGACGAGATATTCAAATGAATCAACCTGCGTTTCTTCCGGATACATAAACAATCGGAATAGCAATAACAACTCCGATCACAATTGTCAGAAGGAAACCGATAACAACGAATGTATCTCGACCAACCGTTTGCGTTTTAGTTTTTCTAAATAAACATTCGATAAATTTAGAAAACAATATTTCTGTAATTGTCAATACTCAGCCATTGGGTCCTTTCTTCAAATTAATCCGTCACTGGAAAGGAAAAAGTTGGCTTGATCTAGTGAAATTAAAAATCTTCAAACAGAAAATAATCTATATTTCTCTCGAAATACTTCCAAATGATTCGTTCGAGTTTTTTTTATCAGCAAAGACTACAGAATAATAGCGAGAAGAAATAAAACAAAGTATCATGAAAAATAATCATGTTTCTCTTTCGTCGACGAACCATAAAATGTTTGTATTTTTCTCCTAATTAAGAAGCTTCAGTCAGCGGCAAGTCAAGCGTAACTGAAGTGAATCTTGCTTTTTTTCTTTCACTCACATGCGTTAGACTTTAATGAATGCATTCATGCATATTTGTTTAAACTTCATTCACCTTTCATTCATCGATCAATAGAAAAATATTCGACAAACGTCTCAAGACTGCGAAGCTTATCTGACAAAGGCGCAGAAAAAATACTAACTAGGTGTTGGCTCAATGGATCCGAGCACTTTTTCGTTAGTAGGACATCAAGGAAGCATCTGGTCGTGCGATGAAATCAGCGTCTCGCTTATCTTCATCGTTTTTGAAAGATTAAAACAGATCTTTGTCTTTAAAGTAATTCATTCAACGAATGCTTCATTTAGATGAGGTCCGTTCGATAAAAAAGGCGAGCACGATGAAAAGAATACGAAGGCCAACGAAAGTTAACATCTGTGCGTGAAACCAAAGCGATCAGTTCAATGGTTGTCCTACGCAAGCTAACACGCCCCAACGAACTATGACTTTTCCCCATAAACAATCGACATCGACAGACGGTTTCCCCTATTTTGATCGTATCCCATTCTTCATTTCAAATTGATGGACACTTTGTTTTATCAAGACCGAGACAATGGTATGCAGTGATGGTACTTTTTCAAATCACTGCACACTCTTAGAATAATGATTGTATCGTAGAGTATTCCATGCACCCTCATTTCTTTCACAAACTACTTGAAGGGATTCGTCAACGTTGAGATTTGACATGCTAAACTACTTTTTTACAGTTTCACACTGCCAGTCAGATCTGAAGTTATCTTTCAGATTGTTCGACGATGACGATGTTGAGATTGAAACGAATCGTACGGGCTTGGCTTCTCTCCTAAGTCTTATAGACAGACGACTAGAAAAGATTGCAACGCACCGCCATCAATCGATGCTTCATAGTGTTCAATCGCCGTTGAACGAATCGTGCCACTGAATTTATTCAAGATTTTGACAAAACTTGTACTGTTCACGAAAGCTAAAGTAGTTGGACAAGGGTTTACCCATATGTCAAGAGTTCTGATAATTGTTTGGGTGCCGTTTGAAACTTTTTTATTTGTCGTCAGAATTTTAAGTATTAGAAATCAATCGATTTCCATTCTATCGGAAATTCATTTAAGATCAGCTCACTAAAATATGATTGATCTTATTTTCATTGCAACTTTCCATGTGGCACATCTACTTGGTCTACCGCCGACATTTTACTTGAATGAAGAAAACTGGCCATTGTTTATTATGTCGATAAGAACATGTAGAACGTCACTGGACATGCTCGTGTGTCTATAACACAGCATCGTGTTTTGTATGCAGAAAATTGAAGATTAAAACAGTTAAGTTTGTGATAGTGTCCAGCGCAAGAGATTAAAAAACAATATCTCATTCATATTGTACGATCGTATCTAAAAATTTCCAACAAATATTCAATAAGTCTTCAATATTGTTTCAGAGACCACTGGATTAGGGTGCAGGCGAGTTAGTTCGATTGTGACCATCGTACGTGAAGGTGGCCTGTTAACAGCTGTGATTCAAATGCCCGAAGACATCACACTTTTGTGTACAAGATTACAGATTCAAGTTTGAGTCAAATTTAGTGAGAAGAAACCTTTTCAATAGAGAGATGCCCGTAGTTTTGCTTAAGATTTTGCAACTTGAGAACGCAGACAACCACTGGTGCACAAACATCAGGAAATGACACCAACAAGCCCGTGCGTTACACTGACACTCGGCTCAATAATACTCAATGTCATTCGTCAGATATGTTCTGAATGAAATTCGAAAATAACTTAGGTTATTTGTCACTGCATGATGTATCTGAGTTTATTAATTCTTTATTTGAATCTATTGAAGAGTCTTGTTATGTGCCGATCGAGTCATGTATCGATTCAGTCGAACAGTAGAGAATCTCATTCGAAACTATTGCTGAAGATCTCGACGCACTAAACATGAATGGATCTCAGACTTCGTCACTTGGCAGTCGATAGAATTGTATATCTACTGATTTCGGCAATCTGTGTCATTGTAAATAAATGTATGAAAAGCGTTGTTTCGAGATGAGCTTCTCATACTCGAAGAACAAACAATCAAATGATAATTCAATGTGAAAAACGACACGCTGGAATAATGATTTAATTTTATGTCGCTTTGTGAAAGTGGTTACATACCGCGTAAAATCTTAGATATGCTAGAGAGGTGAAAACATTGACTGAAGATATCAAACAATCTAGTAATAGGTGCTTCATTCGTGCGAGTTTCGCATTGTGAGATTGCGTTTCATTTCTCATCCACACTTATGAAATATGCCTGTGTGTGTTCGAGTCTTTCATCAGATATTTTCCTGGAGACACATTCTTAGGAATGTCATATCTTTCTGTGCTGCTCGCCAGCTTCTTCGATTTCTTGTATGTGTGGCACGCGAGCACTACTAGCAAAGCTCATTCATCACCGTCATACTAAGTTGTCGCTCTTTGATACTTTTATCAAGAGGCAACATGCAGAGTCATAGTAGAGTTGTTTAGAGAGGATTTTCGTTTTTAGAAACCTAAAGTATCTTTTTGTCTTATTCAGTAACATTCGTTCAAAGATTATTGTTCGCCACAATCTTCAGTCGAAAAAAGACGATTTTTTTCGAAGACAACGATTGAAATCAAGAAAAACAAACAATGGTATATCAGCAAACATAATCTGCTGACTTATACTATCTTCAATTATGTTTAACATGTTTACTAATCCATTGGCCAGAACGAAATTCTGTTATTACCTAGGTGAAATCTAGTCGAATGAGACAGATCCAGAAAGCGTGTAGATACAAGCAATTCGCAACGTCTTTCAACGCGTCTGATCTGCCATCACTCATTCACAAGTCTACTTAAGATAGAACTGAAACGACAACTGTGGCACTTAATGGAGATGGAATAACTATGAAATATCCATGTTCATCGATGATAATAACTATCGAGAATTTCAAATACGGAATTGGATTTGAAAGTTAAAGTGCTCTCGCGAACGAGCACGATTTTACATCAATAGAAAATAAACAAATGCAAGTCGAAAAAAGACACTCATGTTTGTGTGAAAAAATATGCTGGACGAACAGTAGTTGAACCCTCGATGGCATCAACGCGAACTTAAATAACATCATTTCGAAAAAGTTTCAAGCTTTGTACCAACATGATACATAGAAAAATCATAATCATCCTAGAAATATAAAAAAACGGCTCTTATTAATATTCAGAGAAAGTTCTACATCTTACATACGAGTTAATACCAAAGTAAGTAGAACGGGCACTGTCGTAAATGATCGTATGCAGAAAATAGATGACGAATCACATGCGCCAGTATTACAATCGCATATCTCAACGTCGTATACAATGGGATAGGGGGATCTACTGAGAAAGATACGATCGACTGCTATCCTAGCGATTGGAATCCGCATATGGCATTCATTTCGCTTCGTGTGTCTTCGTTAGCGATCGTGTGGCACTTTGTACAGTCAAAGCAATCATACGATCACTGCACTTTTCCATCCATTGCGGTAAACTATGCTCGTACTCGGGTCATTTCTATCCCTACATGAACAGCACAGACCTCGTCCCAGGGGGATAAGATTCATGTGTAGTATAGGATTCTTCGGTTAAACTCTCACGAAAAATATCCATTCAATGTCCTGCTCTGAATGCATTTCAAGAATTTTCATCAACGTGTTCATCTGACGAACAAGATGAGAACGGCATATCGAACAGTTGTCCAGTGTGTGCAAGTCATTTTGAGAATAAAATGCGAAAAGACAGTGATGGATCCGAAAACATAACTGAATTCTATTCATCAGGAGTAGACGAGGAATATACAAAAACAAAAGCAAGAACTTTGCAGTACGCTTGAAAGATGCTCAACATGTTTAAACCGTTCCTATGCTATTATCATCTATCCATCAAATTGCAACAAACATCATATTGTGAATAATTACATGAAAGCTCTTGTACTTAATCGAACAATATGTTTACAACAGTTCATTTCATTTCTCTGAAGTCGTTTTTTTCGTTTGTTCTCATATTTGAATAATGAAAGTGTTTCTTACTGCTAAAACTGTCTACTTGGTATGAGTGCAAAGAACGATTTGCGTGTCTAACCGTCAATGAAAGAAGAGCCACTCACAGATCGATTTCGGGCCGCGCTACTTGAACAAGTGTTGAATTCAAAGAAATCGATTGTTGAAGTTTTCTCTCAGATGGATAAGTTTCGTCGATAATCGGCAATGAATGATTTTCACAAAAGCAAACATGAATTCAAATATGTCGAAATGATAGACGTTCTCAGTTGGCTTAGCTACACTCGATCGATTAGCAATTCAATACGTTAAGCACGACTTCCATTTACCTCGAGTTATTAACGAGGAAAATAAAAGTGGATCAAAAGAGATTCTTAATGACGAAATGGAAGATGACTTCAGTGAACGAGACATTGAACAAGAAATTATATTTAATTAGTGGGCTGGAGAGTGAAGGCGTGGTTATTGTGACTGGAGTTTTGTGGGTTGAGAACTAGACCAAGCGTCGGATTCACAGATACAACCTTTATGACAATGCCTTGATATCAGGCAAAGGTCATCAGCACAATCCAGGTTCGATTTCGTTGCTTTCGTTTTGTTTTATTTGTCGTCAACAATGTGAAATCGCTGGTCGATTGAGCCTAATCCTCTCATGATAGATTCAACTCTTATTTGAAAACATCGAATCGATTGAGCAAGGCATTTCTTTAAACAAATATCTCACTCTTGCAACACGCCTTATCGATTACATTTGCCTTCTCTGGCTGTTCTTTTTATGATTATTGTTATTACTTATTTGACTTCGACAAGAGATCATAAAGCTTTGTTGGTCAATTTTTATCAAATTTACGTCGCATTTTTGTAAGTTTAGTCGTAAATCTATTTATTTATCGGTGACAACATCGAATCTGTTGTCGACGAGTTCTCTTGAAAGATTTAAAGCTAAAGACCCTTCAGAAGCCAACAGTTGCTATATGCCGCCCGACGCTATTTGAACGGAATGAAAAGAAAACTATTCAAAGCTACTTTGTTCGGTGTGATTTCGGACAGATTATTTCCCGTCGAATCGTCCATCTTTGTCAGAAAGAAAATAAACAAGGAATACAGGGCAATCATCTTTTTGAATGATTCATCTTCTGATTCGAAATGAAATGCCTGAAGATAAAATCATTATTTTGAATGAAAACAGCCGATTTACGGACATTATCTGCCGAGTCCAGTCAACTTGCTGAACTTCGACATTTTAGGATTCGACTAAGATATGAGCTGATGTTAAAAGATCGAATCTTATGATTGATTCTGAATTACGGAATAAGCTGCAAAGAGAAGAGACGACGACGAGCAATCTGGTCGGAAGAATTAAATGGAACTGTTCGATTTCATTTGCGAAACGAATCTTCATCGAAGCAGCATCATCATTTTCATTGATAAAAATCTCTTGAGAAATTCGAATTAGGAACGGTCGATCGTTCTTCTCAAGTATATTTGACGTTGAACTTCAACACGGTTTGAGAGAAAATCAAAGAAATGAAAGAGTTCGATCGGAATCTTGCATTGAGATGCCTGAAAAACGGTTCGAAACTGAAATAAAAAACGCACATAAAGATTGCTTGTAGAAAAGAAAGATTGGCCCCGATAGATCAATAAAATGCATGTTATCCAACGATCTATTTATCAAAACAACTTCGTCGAGTCAAGTTTTTTACTTCGTTCTATTTGTTTTCGTTATCTGATCTTGTGACTTTATATTGTTCGAGATCGAGATTTCGTCGATATCGACGGGCACATATAAATAGGTAAGAGAGAAACCATTTCAATATCACAATCGAAACAAGCCGGTCTCCACAAGTTACACGCGCAGTGACACGTTGAAATACTTAAGTCCTCGATCATTCTTTCGTCGATAAGATCTTGAAAACATACCGATGGCTTTATTTGCCTTGATCGTTTTGGTTTCGTTGGTAAGATTTGTTCTTGAAAAACCCTTCAAATGAAATTCGTTTAATTATTGAATATCAGATGGCCGTCCAAGGTCAGCAACCGTTCTCACACTGTGATTCAACGGCGACACATATCATGTTGAACAGTCTTAAAATAACTCCTCATCCGATGACAATACCCAGTGTTGCTATATTTGAATTGAATGCCCAAATGACTGAAGACATTGTGCCTCCGATAAAGGTACGATTTAATCAGCTGCTTGTCCCGTTGGTTTGTCTTTATTTGTTCAGTAAATCATTTTGATTTTCTTAGACCGAATTCAAATTAACGAAAGCAGTACTCGGCTTTCCTGTCACAGTTCCTTGTACCAATGGTGTTGGATCGTGTACCTATGATGATTGGTGCGTCTTTTGCCCGACGTGTTGTCCGATATTAGCGGTAAAGTCCAGATTTATTTATTTACCTATTCATTTATGTTGAATTCGTCTTTGAAGGGGAATCAAATTATGAATATGCCGATGAATGTAACATCATCTGTTCCAACGGGTACATATACAGCTGAAATAAGATTTACATCAGCTACCAATCAAAAAGGATGCATCAAAATAACGAGCATCCAAGTTACAAACTAAAATCTTTTTTCACTTGTATTTCTAAATAAAAACTCTCCAAGACAAACATTTTCTCTTATCTAAGTTTGCTAGGCCAGTTTTTATTTAAAGTTCGAATCATTTCTTCACATTGAACAATAAACATCAAAAGATCTATGGAAATAAAGCCATATAACTGCTCGAGTCAACTGCAACTGTGTTGGCGTTGAATTTCCGTCGTTTAACTCGCGCCAGGCGTGATTTGTGGGATACTTTTGTGACAAAATTGAATTTTACGTAGATGAAGAGAGATGCTTAAAACGGAAACTCTCTCAACTTCAAATCAAAGGCGAAGACCAGAGTGTCGTGAACTATACAACGGATTACGGAGACAGTCGATGAAAATCAACGCAGTACTTGACTATTTTATATCTCTTACGGGTTGTTCAAGACAGTGCTTGCGACGATCTGAACTGATCGTTTCGGGAACGAAATGTGCGAAGAATACGAAGTGTCTATTCTATAGAGCCTGACGTATTCGTGCGAATACTAGGTATATAACTTCTATGAAGAAATTTCTTATTTCTCTCACTTTCGTTTCTCACTGATCCACTCGAAATTCATCATTAGACACAACGTTCTATGTTTATTAAGTCATTTTATCCTTAGATTCGTTCCATCTAGGTAGCAGTCGCCGAAAAAGAGAAAGTCTGTAAATGAAAAATCATTGAAATGGAGAAAAATTATTTTTGTAAACTTTCCTTCTAACGATGAAGTTGTGCCGTGCCATTCACTGCATTTATTTTCTATCTTCTCCTTCCTTTTTTGTTTTAAACAACCGAAGAGAGAAGAGAAAGAGTATTACTCGCGTCAGTGAAAGACGGATAAAATTTACCAAATTACAGATCATTCTCTGAATGATGCTCTCGATGATAAAGTAAGATTAGTGTCAATGGAGGAGAGACAGATGTTCTCTTACCTATATACATTCATTCAGTGAGAATGAGTGTTGATACTGGCACACTCATCACCAAGTTTTATTTAGAATAAAAGTCCATTAGTTACTTCGTCGGGGTTGCAGTTCGCCTCACTGTGTCGAACAACATCTTGAAAATTACTCTGTGACGAACTCTTGAAAGGCTTCGCTTTTGTCGCTCAAAGTTTGACTGGCATCATATTTCTCTGTGCTGTATTGTGAATCGACTTAGAAATTCAGCCGTGTATGTATTCTTTTCTGGAGAGTATAGCAGAGACTGATTCGATGTAATAGGATATTTTAAATGAATTGAAAGTTTTTCATGGTGCATATTTACATAGAAGCAACTTGTATCTCAGCTAGCAAGTCGTTAAGTATTAACAACACTTCGCTCTGTGACACAGTCATTAAGTGCAAAAGAAATGCATCGTTCAACGATAGTTATTAGGTCTATTTTTAGCTTTTCGCTCAAATCGTAGGAATCAGTTGAAATTCACACATATTATATATTCGAAATGAATCATTCCCTAAATGAAATTAAAATAGGTAGACACAAGAAAATTCATCTACCCTATTCCAAACTATGAAAACATTCTCTTTTTCGATCACATTCATATGAATGAGACCAAAGCTGAAGTCACGTGAAATGCGTTGCACCTGCCCCGCCCCTCTATTTACGGTGTTCTTTTATTTCTCTGATTAAGTTCTTTTACGGTTTTCATGGTTGTATATCTTATGATTTATTTCACAACAGATTACAAAAAATAGTTTCGATCTTTGTGAGTTATAGTTTGGTATGAGCGTGAAATACATGAGAATCTGGAGCAAGTAATCCATTCCCTATGGATCCATTTTGAGACAAGACAATCAAGCGTTTGAACAAGAATCTAAGTGTGTGCGTGAAACAAACTTTGACTTCGAGATCACCTTCCAGGTCGACAACTATAGCCGTGGTTTCGGCATCAAGACATCGGGAAATAGACGGAACACAAAAGTAGTATTCTGCTCGGCATTTTGTTTCTCTGAATCCTAGCGATTTCTTTTGATTTTCAGATCATTTCAGAGAAATCTGATTGTTTTCAGAGGCCGAAATTATCGATTTGGGTTGTCTTAATTTGTTTCTATTTGAGCAGTCTAGATGGCGCCACCATCAACTATATAGGTAACGCTGAGAATGTATCCCACGTCGAAAGATACGAGACCCATAAGGTCATTTGCAATAACTTCACGAGGGTGTGGGCTTGAATGGAAAGAACAATCAGCTTCACATTCACATCAGCAGATATATCATGCATGTGGGTCGGTTTTAACCATGTGACTGAAGAACTGAGAAAATTTTGAGGCGTCTACATCAATATGTTCACGACGCTCTGTTTTGACATCTTGAATAAAAAATCTTCTCTGCTGATCATCGATCTTTAGAGTAACCGTGCGATATTCAGTCCAATATTTCAAATAGAAGCTTTGTTTAATCTTTTGTTTTTTTATTCGTGTTGTACTTGTGTTCATTCTGCTTCAATTAAATCTCGATCATTCATTATTATGGATTTGATTGGAGACTGAAGAAACAGAAAGTTCTGCTCCACATATTCGTTAAATCTGCATGAGATCTTACCGATCTGTGATGGATCTTAATGAACTCAGTAAGAGTAATATTGACTGTGATGAATATTTTGAAATCAATCTGATCATGCCTTTCTCTTCCGATGCCACAAAAATCGGATCACTTTTAGCGATATACTGCGCTATATTGGAGAGAGTCGCCTGTTGTCAATGGATAGGTTGGTTATTCTGACACGTCATGGATAATTCTCGGTCATATATTATCGCTTGTTTACGTAACGATCAGAGATGGTTCCTTCATCTGTTAATTAAACTATAATGGAGGCACTGATATTTCTTGAACGATCCTCAAATATTTGAGAGCCGTTCAAGCCTTAAAAGCAATATGTTTCAATACCATTGATGCCAGCTGCTAAGCTGTCTGATTGAGAAGTGAGCATGGATCTGACACTGACTGTTTTCTTCGAATACGTCAGTTGCACAAAAGTTTGCGATGATCGAATATAAATTTGTTTGTGGTTATTTTATCCGTTGCGGAATATGCATTGAGTTCCGAGTGAGATCGGAGTCGAATTTTGAAATGATATTGCTGTAGTTGCGCAGTTCGACGAGCGAGAAGTTTCCGAAGGCTATTTTACAGACGACAGTCAATGTGAGTGAAACATCTATTTAGCATTATTCAACTCGCACTTTCTCATTTTTTCCATCAAACGATTCGGATTCGTGAGGTATTGCGTTGACATCTGCTCACTCGAATGATAGCAATTGATATCGTAATCTAGTCCAATGTCGCTATTGTTTAGAATTCGAAGGCCAAACAATGTTTCATGTTTATCTTCGAACCTAACCTTCTGAACGAAGCAAAGTTTTCGAGACAAACACAAGCGATGCAGATAATCGATTAACATTCTCAGTGAAATAAGAAGGCAAAGTGAACATAAAAAAGGGTTGATCCTCGAACGAGATTTATTTTAGTTCGGAAACAAATGACAAATGGCGGCATAAAGAGTCAACTATTTAGCCATTCTAGTTTTTGACTCTGTCTTTTCATTAACCATTGACGATTTCTTCACAATTTGTACCACGATATTGGGTACCGCAAAAGCAATAATATGTATTTCCATTATTGAAACAAGGACAACTGTTCTGACACGGATTGTCCGCACAGGTTACACCGGCTAAAAGAAAATGGCAACTGTCTTTATTGAGTTTAGAATTTACACTTGTGTACATGAATACTGAATGAAAATGGGGGCAACTTGTCTACTCATCTACGAAGATAAGTTTTCGAAAATTCAAACAGACTGCCGATCTCAATCAGATGGCTGTTCATTGAGAATAAGAACAAACGTCGGTTCTATTGAGAACACACACACAGATAAAATAATGGGATGATGCCATTTATCGTGCAACAATGTTTGAATTCAAACGTTTTTCTTTCTTTCATAAAACGACAGACTGACTTTATCGATAAATTCTGAAGTGGCTAAGCGTCGCATAACTGAATCTCAATATAAGCATTATACGCGTGAAGTTTAATCGAGGAGACTAAACCCGAACGAGAACTTGAGTGTTACGCTTCCAATTCTTGTTCCAGTCTATCTCACTATTTTCAAATTTCTCAAAGATTTCCTCAAAACAAATCTCTCGTTTTAAATTTTAATTTCCCGAAGTGCTCGATTACTTCTGACTGAATTGAGACTCCGTGCTTTATTGGAATGAAAGAAATGCCAGGCGAAAATTTGCTCTCAAAAATAAAGCACGCTTACGTTTAGGAGAGTTTGTTTGTCCGGGTACAGTTGGTTGAGTTGTTTGACCGGGTACAGTTGGTTGAGTAGTTTGGCCGGGAACAGTTGGTTGAGTAGTTTGTCCAGGTACAGTTGGTTGAGTTGTTTGACCGGGTACAGTTGGTTGAGTAGTTTGTCCAGGTACAGTTGGTGCATTTGTCGATCCAGGTACATTCGTGCTTGGCCCCTCTAAAACAATAAATTGACTTCTCATTATAATTATTCCGTAGAGAAACAATCGCAAACCATCGAGTGCACAACATCAATAAGTAAATTATTTCCAATTGAATTTCGAGAAAAAGACAAGCGAAAGATTTTCAAACCATTTCAGATCTAATTAAATTATATGTGCAACAGATCTCTTTTGAAGATAAATCTGACTCAAGAGAAAAGTCATTTTATTACGGCGCAATTCAATGAGATTCGATTGGAAGTATCGACGTTTGCAAATTTTATTGAAAGAGAAATTGTCGATTCAAATCGTTCATCGAATCGCAGATCGATATTAGTTTAGCCAGACAATATTCTCATCTATCTTATTAACACGAGAAATGGACTCATCTTAATAAAATCATCGACAAGAGTCACTCCAATTGCAATGCCACTCATCGTAAATCTCAGCATGAGATGGAAGAGAAATGAACGCATGCTAAGTAAGGAAGAGAAAATTGTCTTCTCAGTTGAGTTCATCTGTGACTGCAACAGGTAATCGAATTGAAAAAGTTCGTCGTTGATTTTGATTCTCAAACAAAGAAATGATGTCTTTGTTTAATAGGAAGCTGGAGTTAAAAAGAAGTGTCACATGTCATCGAGGAATTCTAATCGGCTGTATTGCTACGAGAAAATATCCTCTTTGTTGGCCCTATTCAATAAGGAGAATGACGATTAAGAGAAATCTTATCCCACGAATATAAACACTTTCAATAGTCAATAAAATCTCTGTTCGGACGAGTGTCAACAACAGAAACGAATATTTCTCGGGTCTATTTCAACATACGTGTGATTCCTGTTGGGTTTTGACATTGATTGCCTGTGTGCGTTGGAGGACATTGGCAGGTCACTTGGCTATTGACAATAACACAAGATCCAGTGTTACAGAAACCATCGGGCAGATACGAACAGATTGGATCTGTTGTTGTTGGTCCTTGTGTCGTCGTGGTCGTTGATTCTGTGGTGGTCGGTGTCGTTGATTGAGCTGTTGTTGACGAACGAACATTGCAGCGAGTGCCTTCGAAACCACTGGGGCATTCGCATGTTGGGTCACTACCCGACATTACACAGATGCCGTTGTTGAAGCAGTAATTATAACAAACTAATTTATTCAAAGAGATAAACAATCATAGACGTCTGTATTAACAATTATTCTTTTTAAGCAAATGACCATCAATCGTCATTGATACATAATCTTAGAGAATTAATTCCTCCACTAAAACCGATAAAAGGGCTGCAAGAAAGTGACGACTTATTCTGCCCGGAAAGACAATCAAGCAGCTTAGTTACTGCGGTAATCTCCGAAAAGCATCGTTACATTTCATCGATTCTACGCTTTTCTTTTTCACGCAAGACAACGGAACGTGTTTCACCAAAGCATAAATGGCGTTGTCTCGCATGCCTTATCGGACTCATTATCCTTACTGATTTTACCCACTAGGTCAAAGTTCGCCTACAGTTTATCTGACACGCGACGTTTTTCATCAGAGAAATGCAACTCATGAATCCAGTTTCATCCTCATAGATAGATACATTAATTCAAAGCAAATCATTGTAAAATTCATCTGAACATGTACACAATGATTATGTGATTAGAAGTTTGATAAACTTCTAATCACTATTTGAAAGAGAAACCAAAGGAGTAAAACATCTGATGGGCTGCATAACGAAAAGGAATCTGAGTATGGGTTCAACCGCTCAACATCAATTTTCCGTCGAAGGTTGCTGTGCCACGCACACCTCATTTCATCGAACAGATCTCAGTATCGATCAACGGTTAAATTAGCTTAACATAACAAGCTCCTATCTCTTGTCAGCTACAACATAAGAAAATCGTCGAGCGAGGAACGCTTCAAGCGCCTGTCAATGTCCGGAAAGTACTTGCGGGAAAAAAACGAAATCAGATAAATTCGAACTGAGTAATAAGATCACGTGGGGGAAACGGCGGATTGTTGGGGTTGCCAATTCCAAAGCAATCCCAAAAATCCCAAAAGCCAACAACAATGTCCTCTTGTAAATGAAGGAATTTCGAGCTGAAATTTTTATCATATGTAGACCTTGTGGTTCTTAAAATATCCTATAAGTTTCAATGTAAACGAATGTTTCCTTCGTAAGATAATCAACTTTCAAGAAAAAAAGATTTTCTGATCGTGCTGTGAAATATGATAATTGCTTGCGATCGCAGTATCGTCAGGAGAAAACATCAGTTTACGCTAAAACTTTTAGAATATTCTAAGAACCACAAGACCTACATATGATAAAAATCTCAGCTTGAAATTCCTTCATTTTCACGAGGAGATTGCTGGTGAATTTTGGGATTGTCAAAATCCGAAAATCCGAAATCCGCCGTTTCCCCGTTGTAAGATCATTAATCTTCAGCTACTGTACACGATTGGAAAAGATTGAATTCTGTCTGAAAGAGAGACTTTAGAATGCTTCTAGAAACAGAGTGAAAATGACATGCGAAACAATTGCATTTTGCCACTTTAGACTCGTCTAAGATCGTTCTAAAGTATCACTCTAATCGACATTGAACGTTTTAAAGTAATTTACTCATGTTACAAACGTCAAACTTGATCAGATTATTTTCCACCAAGACGAACGATCGAAACATGTCGAACGGGTTTTCAAGTTGGATTATTTCGCAGATCTTTTACCGTTTGCTAATGTTTATCAGAACTATTTTCTAATTTCTAGAATACAAAGTGACGTATGACTTTGAAAAGTGAGGCTGATTCATCTCGTTCCTACTCTAATCGTTTTTTAAATGATATCGAAGAATAAATAACGGCCAACTTTGCCAACTCCATTCTCAAATAACATAAAAACTAGTTTCCTTTTCTCGTTTGTTCGATCGACTGGCCTAAGATCAACGAGAAACAACGAATACCCCCGAAACGGACTCGACACTCGATCGTTTGTTCAGGCGACAGCGATCGGCATCGTTCGGTGGAACTGTTCATCGATATTTCATCGAAAGGGAAAAGATGTTGTTCGATTAACTCAGTATCATTAATTCATGTATCAACAAGACCGAGAAGAGACCGTTGAAAAACTTCTCTGTGAGCAACAATTCACAGGGGATTCGACTGAACGAGTTAAGAAATCTCGATTACCGCCATGAAATGATCGAACGAAATCATTCGATAGCATCAGTTCATTTGAAACAGCTCATTTATAAGAAAAGACACTTTGAACTTATCATCTGACATCGACTGATGAAAATTATTCCTTTCAATAGAAACGAAATAAACACATCGGCAGCACTTTTTTAAATTTAGTTCGAATCTTCGTTGCAATCTTTAGAAAACAAAACGAAAGCTATCTCAACTTGTTGTTTGCCGAAAGAATTTCGTCGACTGCAGCTCGGCTTACTTCGGCTTAGGTAGAAGCCGCAGCAACTGAAGCAGTGTCATTCGAGTAGGTCACCAAGAAATTTCTACCGATAGAACTTTGTTCTAGCCAACGAATTTGTCATGCGACGAAAAAGCAAATGAAATAAAAAGGACTCGTTGAATACGTACGCGAGTATTCGTCACATCGAGGTCCATCAAATGGAAATGGACAGTGACAAGCCAATTTCGAATCAGTACCGACGTAACATATTCCTCCGTTGGTACAAAAATCGGGCACAAATGTGCATGGTGTGTTGCGGACATTGTTCCTCAGAATGAAACCAGATTTAGCTTTATATCCATCTACCAATGACGAAACAAAGTAAACGATCGAAACGAGATAAACTGGCTCGAAAAACATTTTCAAATGATTTTTTCGTTGAGTTTATTTGAATTCGGCTCCATTTACATAGGATTCGATATTGGCGAACTACGCTCGGATACTTTCAATGAGTTAAGTGCAATTATCTTTCGAAAACAAGATGAATAAATAGGCAAATCGATCAATATTAGTATCATCGGTTTAGGCAATCTGTTTCTATCAACGCAAGTTTATCTTTAAACAAACAAAAGATTAATAACTAATCGGATATTCAACATGACGATTTACTCGTCGTCTTAAATCTAATCTTTATATTGATGAATAGTTTATCTTCTTAACATCGGATTGACAAGAACATCAAACGTCATTCCACACACTGAATATAGAACAAAACACAATCGAGCCACAGTTCACGATAATCAATTAAATCCTTTTATCCCGCTTCAGACCATCGAAGCGTCGTTCCCTGTTTTCAGACAAGTTCTCTACGTGAGACTGTATCAAAATTATTTCGCCTTAGTTTCATTTCTTCCACGCTACATTTCAACAACTCAATTCTAATTCTCCTTATCATTTCATCTATATCATCTGTCTCGTTTTTCTTTCCCGCAAAACGTCGTCATTACTGCGCAAAAACCGACACGAGTTTGATTTTCGAGTCAATCTCAATCTCAAGACATTGAACTTGTCAGGCTGAATAGTTTTATTTCTTCTATCAGTACCAGTGGCATCACAAGAGAACCGAAGCAGATTCACTACAGACAAAACCTTTTGAGCTCACCGAGAAAGTTTCGAAGATTGACTTTCTGTAAATGCTGTCTTAGCTACTAGTAGTGCTTATTGACCTGTACAAGCATTCTCTAAATCTCGAGTCTCGATCGAGTGTGTGTCGAAAACGGTGCGACTGATTGAAAATAAAATCGACAGTCATCGTAAATGCAGCTTCTTATAATTCAGTAGAACTATACAATCATTTTTCTTCCGTCTCACGAAAAACTACGTTCGAATGAACAAAAAAACAAAGTAGAATATAATCAGTTTAATGTCCGACCTATGAATGAGTTGTTTCGGTGTGCTGAGGAATAATTTGACCAACACACTGCCCACGGACTACGCCGCACCAACGCCACTGTCACTGAGACATCGTGCTTGATTGACCAATAACTACCCTACTCTATTATTACAGAATCGGTGTGTCAGTGGTGCATTGACGACGATATATCAGTCTCGGCACTAGTCAATGAAGCATTGTGCCTCACTGAGTGACAGTGCACCAGCGCCAGTTTAGTCCAAATTCCGGTAGCGTAGGTGAAACATGGTCTGTGGTCAGTGTCTTAGTGAAATTATTTCTCGGTAAACTGAAACCCCCTATCTCTACTCACATCACTAAGATCAGTATTTTTGTAAACCAATGTGAAAGCACGACAAAGAGGCGAAGAATTCGCAGTTTTTGCTCCGGCACACGGATGTCGATTATCCGAGACAAACAATCTTATTTATGTTCGTTGTTATGAATTTCCAGGAAAGTTGTTTCCCACTTGATCGCGATAATAATCTTTATCAACATCATAATTATCACATGCATCATCCGAACACGAAAAACACTTTTCTCTTCCTCGTCTTTCGGTAACGAAATACGAGTGCGATCTTGCTCCCAGTATCCCATCATTTATTATGGCAACAGTTTGCACTGCTTGCAATGAAAATTCTGCGAAAAAACTCATTGAAAACGACAAAAGCAGAGCGCGGCATGATTTATCTCGTTCAACTAAAATGAACCATTCACGTACGAGTCTATTAAAAACATGGAAATCAATCAAACTGTAATTAACATCGTCACATATTAGATTTATGCTTTGACTACACGCAATCGATGGATAGACTGGCACCAGTCATTGTTTGATTTTCTCACCTGATTTCAATTTCAATGGGCCTTTCGATTCGTCGTCGATGCTGCCGTTTGTTTGCATCATCTTCTGTCATTGAAATGAGAGTTTTTCCCTCTACATTCTCAAATTAGTGACTCAACAAGCGTTCCGTTTAATGTATTCACTGTCTGCGGATGTCAACCAACTTGTTTTCTTCCCGTTATTTCTATTAGTTTTCTCTCTTTAACCACCAATGGACCTGCAGGAGATTTTCATCGGCTAAAAGTTGTGTAAGAGCGATTTATAGAAATGAAATATTCATTCGACATTGAAACTTTGATTCGGATCTCGATCGATCTTTCGTCTCGTTTGTCTCTTTGAGTGATGTTGTTTTATTGAATAGAACGCGAATGATAGAACTGAACAAAGAAGTCATCACATTGCCTTGACTATATCTCTTCTCTGTGCGCATGTCAATTGAGCAGAAATCTTCTAATGAACGTTCATTCAAAGAACTAAGTCGTCATCGATATTGAAAAACTAGTCAAGAATAATAAATGAACACATCTACCAACGAGAAGGACAGGCCGATTGCAAGACTAAAGCGGAAAGGGTTCTTCTTTCCATTCGAAAATGCGAAGAAATTCGGCTGTTTTTTTTTCACTTCTGAAAGTTGACGGAGAGAATTATGCTCACTAGTCAACGGCCTTCACATCGTTCTTTCAACATTCTCGGCTTTCACTTTTATCAGAAAAGATTCTTTGGCAATTCATTTTATTCAAGGTCCTTCTTCAAGAAAAATTGATCTTATCTTTGTCGTCTCATTCTTTTGTACCGGCGCATCTTGTCGGATTTTCTTCTTTTTCTTAAATCACAGATTCATTTGAGAATATAGTCAAGTCTATTTTCTGAGAATCAATTGACGTATGTTGTCGAAAACTCTCAAATTATAACTGTAACACGACTGATTATTGTGCCGGTAAATACACGTTTACCAAGAAATAATTTTACTATTCCCAGTGAGTAATTTTCGCTGATCTTAATCGAATTATTCTGCAACAAAACCACAATTGAAATCGATTGATAATTTCGATTTTGTTGCAGAATAATTCGATTACAATCAACGAAACTTTTTCAGTGGGTTGGCACGTAGATCGTAGGTTGTTTGAAACTAACGTCTCTTGTTGAGTCAAGTGAATGCTACAACTAGTACGCAGGTATATCGACAAACAGATGTAACACGATCTCTCCAAAACGACGCAAGAATCAGGTTCCTCTTCGTGGAAATAGCCTAGATTTAATTTCAAGATATTTTAATTATCTAGTCATTTTTTTCGTTTGGAAAACATCTTGTTTGAGTTTCACGATTAAAAAGAATTTTGTCTGATTGATCGAGAAAACTGAGAAATCCGACTGGATAGATCCGAGATGCTCGATTAATGTAAGGCCACATTCACTTGAACTCACCAACGACCGGCGCTATTCCGAACAATCGAAATGATTCCTTGATCGAGTGATATTTGTTGGTTTCCACTGCGTCTCAACGAAACAGTCGTAAGCAATATTTCTCATCAAGAATTCTCCACGAACATGTTCGATGAAAATGCACCGAGGCAATTTGTCGTCGGTCGCCGCGTCTATTTTTCGTTGGCGACCACCGAAAATGCTTGATCATTTCTATTTTCGAGCGACCATACACACATGGAAAACAAAATATATCCGTGCATATTTAAATGCGTCTAACCCAATCTCAATGCTTACTTTGAAATTATTCGAGGTCGTAACTGACGTTGAGATCGATATTGAATCGTAATGTGTCTTTGAGTCAAGTTTCGAGAGAATCACGTTAGACTTTATTCATAAAGGAAAGTTTAAATTCAAAAACATATTGTTTAACACGTTACCAAACATAAAACATCAACGACGAAATGAAATCCAGATTGGACATTAATTTTCTAAATTTTTCCGGAATAACACACCAAGGTTATCTTCAAACATACTCTATTTATGTTAACCTCGACACTGTTCTATGCATTCTTCCTCAGCAGAACTCCATTTATCGACAAAGGCCATAGGTCAGTAAATGTCCGAGCAAGTTGTTCGGTTATCTGTAGCTTTTTCTCAGATTGAAGTTGCGCTGACAGTTTCGATCGATTCAATTTTACCGGTTCATCTTTTTAAACTAAACAGAATTGATTACACTAGTCGATGTATGGCCCAAACATAAGATTAGGAACGATTCTAAATACTATTCATTCTGATTAACTCTGATAGAAGAATGAAGTGTGGCGTGAATCGTTCTGGCTAAACTTTTATCGTTTAAAAATGGACAAAGCTTCACACCGGAAACGACACCAGTGCCCCAAGTTTCGCTGCTGAGTTGTTCCTTCTGTCTAAACTTGCCCTAATCTATTATGAATCGTTCGCTTAACCACTTAATGAATCTCGTCACTCTAAATATTGTGACCGATGAACATTGTTTGGTCGTCATACACAATCTACAAGTTCCGTCTTTAAAAGACTCATGCAGATAGATGAACTCGAAATTGAAAAGACTGTTGTGACATCGATCTGTTGTTTTCGACTCGTTTAAATACCGTTTCATTCGACAAAAGATCGATTCTGATACTTGAGCGGCTCTCCAACAGATCAAATTTTCTATTCAATCCGTTTTTATATTTTGAAGACGTGCTTCCTGATTTTGCAAATCACGGGACCAACAGACACACAAACCTCTGCAGGTGAATCGATTTCCCTCACTTTCTACCAGAAAAAGAAATTTGGATTCAGCAATGCGATAGACCGAATAAAAGTCAGACATCTATTCTCACGACTTGAAGCCATGTTGGCAAATAATTCAATCTGAACTCCGCTTGGCGCAATAGATTTGTCGGCGTTTTCAGTCGACAACATGATTTCTATTAGCTCCTATTCAACAGGTGTTCTTTTGAGGCTAATGGAGCTCCTCATCACCACAAGTCTCTTTTAGACATCGGCGAAGCCAATCAGAGCAGGAACAACCTACTCAGCAATACTGATTGCACTCACCCACCCACCCACACCCTCATTGAGAACAGTAAAACAATTTAATTTCGCTCTGTGCAACAGTGATCAATTAGTCATCTGCATAAAGCTTCGATTCTAAAGTAGATTTGAAAGTGATTTACTTTCAGCTCAAAAGTTCTAAAACGAGGAGAAATGACATAAATTGAACACTTGCTTGAAGATAAATATTAATCTCGTCTCTTTCGAAGAGAAACGCGCAATTCAATTCCAAAGGCGATCAAGTCGAATTCGGCAACTACCAGAAGACGATTATTTTAGACTATTTTTCCGTCTCCGATCGATGCTCGAACTCAAAAGAAACTTTCCATTATTCAATTTAAACAAAGAGATTAGCTCAGTAGAAATTCGTTCGCATATTCAACATATTTTATCTGCTTTATTTGAACAGATACAGCTAAACGAGAACATCTATTTCGTGCTGCTCGATTCTTTATTTTATTCCGAGTGTGATTGCTGAATGAAAACGTTCATTAAAAATCATGAGAAACATATGACTATACTAGTCTCATAGTTTACGCCGTTACAAAAGAACTGTTGCGCTCAGTCGTTCCTGTACGTAGCATCAACATATTTTGCCTCATTTTTCATGACTTATTCAAGGGGCATTTAATCTCATGAGATTGCAAACGGTCACTTGTTTTGACTCGAATCTTATTCAGACATGGGAAGTCTCTTTGGAAATTTCTCCAAAATATGAGTCGTTATCAACGGCCGGAAAACATTTAGGGTGAGCACCAGCGTCTTCTATCGATGGAAATCATCGGCGAAAAAAGAAACTAGTAAAGCTACTTTTGTTTACTGTTATAGAAATATACTCAATGAGACTCATTCTAAGACTTCATCATTCCATTTTATTGTCGACAGTCTTTGACAAATCAATTTAATTCAGCGAGCAAATGTAGAAGGGCTGCTTTCAACGGCATTACTCGTCCGGAAAGCCAACGTGGAATAAAAATGATAGAAGAAGGATGAGTTGCCTTCGCATTCATAAATTAGATTCTGCGATATTGACGCGCACCCAGTTGTGTGATATTCAGAGTATTCTCGGAACTGCCCTAGTCGACTTTAAAAATGAGATAAGCCGAGAGCTTCGTGCGAGATTCAGTTAACATTGACAGAGAACGGGAGATTTGGTAGAGAAAATTTCGAAATTTAAGTTGACGAGTCTAGTCAACGTTTACGAACTCTGTTAGGACTCTCGATCCATCTATTCGAATAGTTGACATTGTCCAGGATAAGAATAGGCGATTCTCCCTGTTGGACAACGAGTATAACGACGATTGTTTTTAATCAACGAACAATTTTTGTAATTCAGTTCACGTCAGCGTTCAGTAAGTAACGAGAATACTCGTTTGCTTTGAGAATCAATCTTTGACACGTTTGAAAACGCTCTTTCGATGATTTTCATCGAGAATTCTCTCGTGCTCCAAATGTCGAATATCGAGTGCTTTTTAAACTTACTTTCCTGTGCATATTTATCAAAAGGTATCGAATTCAAAATCAAAGTCAGATATGGAATAAAGATTGAGAAATGCTTACTGTAGCTTCCTTGATCAGGTCTCTTTTGGATAACCTCTCGTTTGACTGATCAGTTCGATAGTTTGCAAAAAACAGTTCTGGACAGAAGTCACTTTTCAACTTCCATTATTCAACCGGACGCAAAGCAAGTCGTTTATCGATGCATTTTAGTGAACTCTAATCGACATTGAACATTGGCGTCTCATGAATGATTGAAGACAATAATCTTCTGAATTCTATTCTCAAATGTCGATTGAGACAAATAATCAAGTTTAAAGAAAAATAGGAAATCTCATTCTCCTTGTTCTTTTCATTTCAGCTTATTCTCAGGACTTGCTCGATGAATCTCGACAAATTCATCGTCATCGATACTTTTCTTTTCGACAGTTTTCCAGTCAGTTTCATCCGAAGACTAAAAATGTGCTCACTGGATAATCTATTTCTTCGAAATAAGATTGTCCTCTTGACAGATCTATTCGATTCGACGAGATTTCTTTTCCGATTGATCTTATTGAAACGATGAGAGAAATCGACAGAAAAACAGATTGAGTTCATCTGGTGAATCGCCTTAGTCACTGTCGATTCTCATCGGTTGTCTTTTGTTCATTCGTCGACGACGCTTTAAACGAGAGAAGATGTAAGAAGGGCTTGACTAATCGACAGAGACACGACATTTAAATTGACTTTACCGAAGACAACGAGACGTCGATCGGAAGTCGACATGCTCGATTTCTATTCTGTTTCAAATATTTCTTTCATTTCAGTAGAAGTACAATCGCACAAGCGTTCATTTGCGTGTAACAACGGCCACATAATATAAATGACGAAATCAAAATCCATCGATGAGAATCGATTCAACAAGAAAAACACCTCCTTTGTTTTTCATCATTCAAGTCCAGTTAAGAAGATCGTTTTGTTACAATTAGCAGACCTGACAGAATCAATGATCTATCGATTGTTCCACAAACAAAAGCACATGTGTTCCCATCGAGACAAGAAAAGATTTCGATGAAACATAATCAAGTTTTGCAATTTTATTACGTAATTGTTACTTTCAATAATACTCGAACATTGAGCTCGTCTCAATGAAAAACAAAGTCGATATTGGACTTTTCATCAAGAAATGATTCATCTTACGCGGCGGACGTGTGTTTCTCGTTCGAACTTGTTTTATTTGATCAAATAAATCGAATCTACAAAGAATTTAATTGACTTTTATTGTCTTCAATCAGTTTGTTTTACAACTGCAACTTCAGAGAAGAATCACTTGATATAACTCACGTTTTTCCACTTCACTCGAAAACGCAAAAAAACGTCGATTCAAGTTTTCTTTTCGAATAAAAACTAAACATCGTCTCGCATTTCCTGAAGCGATGTTCATTTTGTTCATGAAATTCATTTCATCATGTTTGAATTGACTTCAATACTAACTATCCTTTCCATGATCGTTTATTCGATCATGCATCCTGATCGTGATCATATAATTTACATCGAGGTGAGTAGATGTCACCACACACAATAGCTTAAATCATAGTAATATGTCTCAATGAATAGATTGTGTAAAATAGTTTTCTCGAAAAAGAAAGTATTTTTTCGAAGTATTTTAAGATGATTGAAAATAGAAGTGTTGACTTGACAGCTAATCAACGAATGATTGAAGAAAAGGAAAAGGCAACGATGAGAACGAAATGATCTGTCTCTGTGTGTGCGTCTAGTAAATGTTCATTGGTTGAACTTTTGACCTTGTCTCTCGTACTCGTAGAAATAAAATTCGAGAGAATACATTAGTAAAAACACAAGAAGAAGAAGACAAAGTCTGTTGACAACAACTATTTCACAATGGCTCCAACACGAGGAGCTCGCAAATCTGAAACAATAGCTGCATCATCATTATCGATTGAAAATCAACTTCTAGCCGACATTGATGAATCAATAAATTTCGATGACGATGATAATCAAACGAAAGATGATCAAGATTCGAACGAATGTACATACGATCCATTTTCAACGAAGCAATTCCAATCGAAACGACGACGAGGATTTCGAAAAAAGCCTCGGCCATTCAGTGAAGACGATATCGAAGCGTTACAACAGCTGTCATGTGCCAAAGCCTTCTCCAAATTTCATTCGAAAATCAAGCGTGAAGCCGAAACAGACGAATCCATCGGAGATTACCTCAAAGCGTGCGCTCTTCTAGCGACGAAATTACGTCATTGTAAAAATGAGTTCCTCGAAGGGGACTTCGCCGATCAACAAATCGAAAATTATTATAAAGAACGTCTCGAAGAATATTCAACATTATCGAAACAAGAATTCTTGAATTTAGCCGAACGTTACAAATCGGATATTCATCACACGATCGATAAATGGCTTAAGAAACGAAGTAAATCAAGATCACACGCGAAAAAAGCAAATCCAGGCGAATACAAACGGAATATGTTGTCCGATGCTCTTCACGCTCTTGCCAATAAATAATTTAACTCCGTTCGCCTCCATCGAAACAGATTCGAGAGTTCTTTTTTTTCTGTAAAACAAATGATTTTGTTGGTGTTCGGTGTCAGTGTATCTCATTTTGTTCCTTTTTTAAAAACTATTTATCGAATCGATCTTGAATATCTATTCGATTCGATTCGATTCATTCTATATTGAAGAATAAAATCGTAAATGAAACTGCCACTCCTATTTCGATTCGAGCAGTCTTCTCGTTCAGTGTAGAATGTTGAATTTTTATCGAACATCGACTTTTCGCTGCTGAATCCAAGACAAAGTTTCACTCGGATTCGATCGAAATGAATCTGTCTTGTTCTCAGTGAATCTTAAATTCAGGTTGTCTCTTTCGAATGATGATCGATTTTGATTATTAAGCAACAACATTAGACGAGATTTGTTTCATTTCATTGTTAGAAGAAAAAGAACGTCGTATTGATTTCATTGAGAATTTTTTTTGCTGTTCTCCTCTTCTCTCGCTCTCTCTCTCTCTCTTTTTTTTTGTTCTTCGCATGATTTAAACTTGTTTAGAGTGAGTAACCGAGGTTGCTGTTCATGTAACCAACAAGAAGAATCGTAACTAACAAAGGGAATGGCAGGTGAAACTGATGATATTGTATCTCGTCTTCGTGGCATTTCCTCAGACGAGAAAAGTGAAGTGGGAAAAATGAAATGCCGAATCGATGATCAAGCTCGTCTCATAATGATGTTGAAAAAACGAAACGATGAATACATTTTAGCAAATATGGCCTTGGATAAACATTCGATCGAATTAGAAAGACAAATCGACGACATTCGGCAAGAATTAGATGACGAACAAGTATTGAAAGAAAAAATCTTGCTGCTAGAAAAAACGCTCGAACAATTGAAAACGTCAAATATTCAATGGGAACTAAAAGATCAAGAATCAAATAAAAGATTTTCATTTCAACAACAATTGCACGAAGCTCTTAAACAGGATAATTTCAATTTAAAACAACAAATTCAAACGTTAGAAAACAGTTTAAAGTACCTTCTCGCAGATTTCACTTCGACTGTTCGATTCAGCTTTACTCTTCTAGACAATCGGATGAAAATGTTGATCGCTCCAAGCATGAATCGAACGTTAAAATCGACGAAAAGCAAAAACAAATCGATCGCCAAACAGTCGAAATAAACAAATTACAAACGAAAATTTGCAGTTGGGTTTTCCGTGAAATTTTCTAATTCTCCTTTGTTTTTCATTTTGTTTTTCTTTGAAAGATCTGGAACAGGTGGTTGAAGAAAAACTGGTAGCGCTTGAACAAGTCGAAAAACGTCATTCGAACGAATTAAATCAAGTTGAAATCGGGAAACAATCGCTCGAACAACAAGTGAAGCAACTTCAACTCCGTGTCAATGTTCGATATCGTTTTTACCTTTTCGTTATTCTTAATCGATTTCGATTTGTTCGTCTTGTTCAGGAATATCTAAACAACGAAGAAAAACTCCGCGAAAAATTAAAGAAAACCGAACGTTTGCTAAACGAAGCTCATCAACGATTCATGTAGAAAAAAAGAAGCATATGCTACGAATCGAGTCTTTAGCTCTCTCATTGTTTTATCGAATTTCATGTTTAGAGACGAAGAAGAACGAGTCAACGCTAATCTCAGAGTTGAACAACTCCAAGTCAAATATTCGGAAAGTGAACGAAAAATCGAAGACATTCAGCAGGTTTCCAAAGAGAAAATGAATTTTTTAACGTGTCTCGTTCTACGGAACAAAATGTCGAATCGATGTTTTAGGAATTTATCGCTTACAAAACATACACAACATCGTTGTTAAACAAAGAAAAACAAATCAATGAACGATTACAACAATTGTTAACTGGAAGAACGTCATAGGAATTTTACTTCTTTTTCATATGTCCAACTCTTTTTGTTTTCATTCCATGTCTTTTTTACTGTTTCTTAACTGTTAACTATCGTCAAGAGTAAAACCTTTTCTCCTCTTACACAAAAAGGAGAGAAAAGAAACGAAAAGAGAAAAGAAGAGAAGAAAACGCTGCACAAACTATTTCACTAGCTGCCCGCGCTAAATAAAGTCTTACATGTCGTCAATGCCATTGATATTCGTTTGGTTGGACAAACGAACTGGTTATATACCGGGAGGAAATGAAAAACTCAAGGACAAATTTCGAAAAATTCTCTCGCCCATGCGTCAATTCGACAAGCCAACATCGTGCTTCGATTTCATTCAAGACTCAACCAAAGATAAAAATGTTTTCTTTCTCACGACATCGGTTTTCGCTCAAGAAGACTTCTTGCGTAAAATAGCCGCGATAAACAACGTCTCCCACATTTATCTATTCGATCCCGAAAATAAACAATTTCAAAGTAATGACAAACACATTCGAGAGAAAATGGGCGATCAACGAGTTATTCATTTCGATGAACTTCTCTACGAACAACTGGTCTACGATTTAGTCACTGAAAACAAACGTCAAAGTGAACATCTTCTACAAGAAGACCAATCCAAACAAGCCAAACAATTACTTCACGACTCTTTACAATTGATCGAAACTTGTGACGACATCAATCAAGATTTAGCAGCTATTCAACAGACGATCACTCAGGCTATTCAAAAAATCAATTAAACGTCTCGCCTCTTTCCAACTAATATCGATTTCAATTTTCGTTTCTTTGTTTGTCTCTTTTTCAATCGGTTTTTCATTTCCTTTCACTCAAGTTAAATGAACAAGAAAATTCATATTCAAGTCTTTTATTTTACATTCGACATTGTCTTTCTCGAATGTCATGAAAAAACTCTTGTATTCCGATTAGTTCGAACGAGAAATCAGAAGTAAATATGCAGAAATCATTCTAAACGAGATGTCTGCATATGGAATCAACTATACTTTTATTACGCCAATCGAGCAATTCTCGTTGATTTATTCAATTGAATTTTGTAGCACAAGTCATTTATTTGAATAATGTTTATTCTATAGAAAGAAGAACAACGTTTTTACTAATATGAAACAGCAAGTATGTTGATTTCAATCATTAAACAAGAACTATTTTCTTCCGACTTTGATCAACAAGAAAAAGTTCGTTGAGGTTTATTTTTAATCTCATCAATTTTTAATTACTTTCAAAAGGGAAGAAATGACATAGTTTGTAATAGAACCTCGTGGATGTCTTGTAATCCCGATAAAAGGGTGCATAAAGTTAGCTAGGGAAAAAATTATAGTCTTGGTCTTTAATACAGCTAAACCATCGTGAAGTCAAGTAAATGATTTGTTACAAGTTAAAACCAATTGCTTGCACCAGTAGGTAAAGAATAAATTCTTTGTACATCAATAGTTTGTTCATTTCAATTACGTTCAAGACCATCAACACAACGAATGTGGTATATTAGTGCAAAATGAGTATCGATTACATGAAGCTTTTTCCGAAGATACGAAATGTCTTTGATATAAAATTTTTACGATAAACTTTTCAAATTTATTATTTTATGATGTATGTAGATTTCTCTTTTGAAATATAAACGGTTATTACGACCAGAAATTATATGAGCACGAGAACTAAATATGCCGATATTCGGTGAACTATATATTTCTATAATTGTTTTTCCTTCTTTGCTTTTATTCTTCTCTGTTTTGAAAACGTGCCAGTTGCATGTGATATCTCATCGAATCGATAAATATTTTCTGTCCTCCAATATCATATGTTGCTTCACTTTTAGAAAGAAATAGGGTATGTAAAATACCTAAGTATGGACTCATTCCTTGGCTTCTCCCATGTACACATGGCGATCCTTCATCGTCGTCGCCAATATTTAAAACTTTAGTTACTCTAACTGATCATGTGTTGTTCTCAATATAGCAAGTTAATCGGGTCATAACAAAATCGTTATCATCGACATTGTAAACAGCGATACGAATAGCAGGAGTACCAAGGATAATCACAGTGTGCACAACCCTTATTAAGTCTTGAATGCACGCTGCTGACAAAAGCAAAGTGTATGCAGAACACTGTCTGCAAAATTAACAATTTGTGTTCCATTGAAAAATCAGTTTCTGTATGAGTTAATTTTAATATCAGTGGATCTGAAAAGCTTCCTTCACATGATATAACCTCTGCTCTTCATTTTTACTATCGGCTAGTGCTACTTTTTCTATTTCTTTCTTATTTAGAATACTCACCATCTATTTCTTTCCTCTTTTAACAATGAAGCGAATATATCGTTTAACAAATGTAAAATGAACATGTTTTTTCTAGATTACACCGTAAATTTCGATGTATACACACTGACACGGTTTGCTTACACAACTAAAGTTTACCAATACGTTTTGTTCAATAAGCCAAGTGCACAAAACCATTTTTTTTTCTAATTCCAGTCGGAACGCTGATGGTAAAGAAGTAGTAAGAAATTTTCGTTTTCAAAATAATCGAAACTTACAATGTGTCGATCTGTAGATAGTTTTGAACATGCCGAGACAGCTGAACGTCATTGCAGATTATTATGGCCAAACGGTAATATTACCGCAGCATTATTTGGTTTTGATGACTCTCACCAAGCCTAATGAAGTACCAAAACAAATAAAAACTGAAGTAACAGATCGTTTACCTAAAACAATTACATTAACAATGGCAGATGAGTACGCTACAATCGATGCATTACAAGCGAACGAAAAATCGCCAAATCTTGAACCATTATTTCATCTGTCGGCTGAAGTGCGACATATCCTATCGCATGAAGTAAAATTTATACGAACAACAAAAGTTCCAATCACATACAACAATTGGAACACTGTCCATACACTTGCAGTTGGAGGTACAGTGAAATCCTCTATAAAATCAATTCTAACTCTTTTCCATATAGATCCAACAGCAAATTCCATAGTACATATGTTTCAATGAACATCAATTTTTCTACGTTAAAAAACAATATTTTTTCATGTACAACAATTACGTTTTTGCTATATGTAAAAAACGTTTTTCTGCTTCTGTCGAACCAAAGCGACTTTTCCTTTTGATGATAAATAAATGTGATGCCACATCGTTTTCTGGAAAAGAATGGATAAGACTTACGAATAATAATTGGAGCACCGATTACTTTCTACCGTCATATGTCATCGTTTGACTTTCGGTCATTATGTTTTTTCTAATCGGTGCGAGGCCGAAAAATATAAGACATGAAAATTCTGTTCGTCTTCAATAAACTTTGAACATCACTTCGATAGAATTTCGGCGAAAAAGAAATAATACTACTTTTCTTTATTAAAACAAAGCAACTAAACTCACCATAGCATAGGAAGTAAAACAGGCTGTACCGTTTATTCAGTATCATGTGACATCGCAATGTCGCTCATATAATTGATTGTCCTTCTCATTCGACCACATCTCAGCTTGCCTTCTTCACATCAAAAGCGAGAAAATTTATGTTAATTTCACTCACGTGCTCTCGTCAAAATTAGTATTTCGTTTTTGTGTACTCAAAAAGTGAGCACACTACTAAAATCGGTCAGTGTGTCCGTCCGGCCGGCCGTCCGTTTATCCGATAACTCTTCACAATTACATTCGATTGAGTTGAAATTTTGTGCACAGAATAGTCTAATCAATATCTAGGTCAAGTTCGAAGATGAGAAGGATCCGTCGAGAAATGGCTCAGTTATTGAAAAAATTGTCATTTTTCACCAAGCAATCCCTGAGGTGGGGTACAGGGATTTTTTCAAAAAAAACTTTTTTCTCAGAATTCTGCACAACGTATATAAATCGACTCAGTTTTTAACGCTGATTCCGAATCTGATATTAGTTTTTAACCAAATCGAGCTTTCTAACAAAACATTGGCTGCAAAAAGGTCTCAAATGTACACCCACACCCTCTAGAAACAAAATTGCCTAGATATGTCTGAGATGATCAGTAGTTTTGGAGTTTCCCAAAAAGGTTTACCAAGATACTTCTTCCGTACGCACATTCTAGAATGACTGATTTGTCTCATTCACTTTTTGAAGTACACATAACTCTCGGACATAAGTCCGAAGTTTCCGCATTTATTTAATACAACACTCACTCCGAAATGTAATATCGATAGAACATTAACTGTTCAAAATCAAATATAGATAATGTTGAATTTCAATTTTCAATAGGATTAGACAAAATGTTAAATAATGAGAAATTCAACCCGTTGTTTAAATAGTTTCCAAAGGGTAATTAATAACTGTTTTAAATGAGATATGTTTAACAGTTTATTGTTTCAATAAAAGAGAGCACTCTGATTCATACTTGCTCTCTTACAAATACATTTTATCATCAATTAATGCTGCATGTTAGGTCTTGTTTCGTCGAGAAGTGAAACTTATTCAAAAGAGAGAGAGAGAGAGAGGATATAACCTGTCTACTTAGATTTTCTAAAATCATGCTAGCGAAAGGTGATGTATAATAATAGTAAATATGTTCTGACAAAAGCTTATCAGAAAACAATATTAGGGATGCATACAAAAAATATACGAGAAAAGATAGATGTGTATCGTGAAAATTATCATTGATTTAAGTTGAATTGTTACATTTAGTTGAAACAATAGACAAAAAGGGTTTTTTCAGTTAAATATGTATTGCATATGCAATGATATCTTTTTCTCGATCATATGTATATATAATTCTCAAAGTAAACATCGCCAAAATAGTTCGACTATTTCTAATGAGTTTAGTTAGAAGACAATTTTTAAAGACAATCAAAGCAATGGAGCTGATTGGTTTGATTGTGATGTTTTTCAATACAATTTAATTTTTCGACGAAATAGGAACAGTAAGGAAGAGACCCTAGCAAATATTTCGACGAAACGAGTGTGCGCCATGCTGCGTGCCACATTTCTAAGATTTGATTGTCTTTTTTTGTTGTTGTCTCATGCAAAACATCATGTTATCAGTTTTTGTCTTCCTTGCATTAAAGTATTTGACTGTAGAGTAACCGAGGGTGAATGTAGTAAGAAAATCAATCGACGTTGGTACAACGACTGTAACGTTTTTGATTTTTGTGACAAATTTTCTCGCCAAGATAGGTAGCTGAGACTGTGCTCTATCGATCGGTAAAAAATCATCTCAAAACCTTTTGAGTAGAGTCATGTACAAGGTGTTTTTCGGGTAAACTCAACTTTGGTTGAAAGCAAAAATGTCGAAAAAAGTTCATAAAAATAAAGATTCTGAAAGAGGATATGAATCTTGGTCTGGATGCTAATAGAGGAGGGTGTGTATGTGAGAGATGGGTGAGCATTTGGGTGGGAATGGGAATAGACGTTTTGATCTGAGTTTTGATAAATGAAGGTGTGAATGCGCGGTAGAGGTTGATCTGGGTGTCTGCGTCTGATTGCTGATAAAAGAACGTCTGTCATCCACACCTGCACCTACCAACACCCACGCCCTTTTTGTTGATTTCAGTGAATTAATTTCTAATGCTCAGATCGGTCAAGATGCTTCAGACTTATAACTAACTACTTATGATGAACTTTTTGCCTTTCTGTGTTAATTTAGTCTTCTGTAACTTAATATAAAATAATTAGTTCTTAATCGCACGATACAATGTAGCGAAACTTTTATTCGTTCGGCGATGAAAGTGAAAATGAAGATATTGTTTTACCCCTCACCAACTTTTCTTTTTTTATCTCAACTTATTCTGCGGTTGCCTCTTTAGAAAAAGTAATACAACTAAATTATTAGGCGATGTCTTACTTTCGGAGAAAAAAATTGACAGGAAGAATAAATTATTCTTTGTGTTTGTAGGAGCAATCATTAGATTCTCGACAAACGCGAGCTCATAGATGGATGAAACTGGGTAAGTCGGGTGTAGTTCATGTTTGTGATGATTGGTGCTCTATTTTACAAATTAAATTACAAGTTATCTTATCTGGATGTGGATGATTTCGATATTCTATTGATACTTTTAATACACAGTCAAGCCTACATCCTTTTAATACGACAATTTTATTTTGAGTACATCGTGAAACTATAGTCAATTCATTGTACGAGAGGTTGATAAAAAGGTTTGATTGATTTATAATACCGAGTTATACTATAGATATATGAAATTGAATTCATCATGAATGAGAACGTCATCATATGAGACGAAATAGTTCAGCGTTAATAAATAATCTATTTATTCATCTAGTCTGGACAAAAGAATACCATACGCGGAGAGTAAGATTAACATGTCATGAAGACATGATCATGAGAAATAAAACCAGCGCCTTCAGTGAAATGTAGAAACCAAGCAGACATTTATATTTAAATCATTTTCATTCTGCCAACATGCTTTATTCACTTGTATTGTGTTGATTAAAAATTATGATTAGTCGTCGATAAAATAACTGTTAAATTTACTTTTTCTTCTAATAATACTCAGTGTAATAAACCAATGCTTATGAATGCCGAAATGAAAATATAATAATTTCAGTAAATCTTAGCAAATTTAACCTAAAAGAATGTGCACGGAATGGATGTGTGGTATGAAGAGCCCATTGTCTTCAAGAATCTCTGGACATGAGTAGGGCCGCGACCAGAAAAAATTCTCGGGGGAGGGGGGCGGGATTAAACTTATTTTTTCACAGAGTTTTATTTTTCCTATGGAGGACTAAGACCTGTTTAAAGGGGACTGAGCCGACCCCCCCCCCAGCCTCCCTCAGATCACACCCATAGACATGAGGTCGATTAACACTTGGGCCTGATTAATCAAAGCTGTTGCTATGGTCTCCAACTGCATTCTTGGACCTGTAAATGAAATTTTGTAATCGAAATGTGATTGTAATCCCGAAGTCACCATGCACTTACTTTTGTGGAACTCACGCGTATTACCGAAGAAAATAGCGAGTGTAAATTTCAAGTTGAAGTTTTAGCGGCCATCCTCCCCCTCTCTCTGCATGACAGATCTTAGCACCAATTCTAAATTGCTTTGAGTTTTCTATGCTGTATTAAAAAACGAAATACTAATTTTGACGAGAGCACGTGAGTGAAATTAACATAAATTTTCTCGCTTTTGATGTGAAGAAGGCAAGCTGAGATGTGGTCGAATGAGAAGGACAATCAATTATATGAGCGACATTGCGATGTCACATGATACTGAATAAACGGTACAGCCTGTTTTACTTCCTATGCTATGGTGAGTTTAGTTGCTTTGTTTTAATAAAGAAAAGTAGTATTATTTCTTTTTCGCCGAAATTCTATCGAAGTGATGTTCAAAGTTTATTGAAGACGAACAGAATTTTCATGTCTTATATTTTTCGGCCTCGCACCGATTAGAAAAANAAAAACATAATGACCGAAAGTCAAACGATGACATATGACGGTAGAAAGTAATCGGTGCTCCAATTATTATTCGTAAGTCTTATCCATTCTTTTCCAGAAAATGATGTGGCATAAGTAATGTGAAAAAAAGGAATTGTATATAAGCAAAACGGATAATTGAGGGCTGTTGGAAAAATTTTATGATCACGCGTAATGGAGACGCTATGGAGATAAAAGTGATCGAAAGAAAAGACAAGACAAATTGTAATACGATGACCGATGAAGTTGACGAATAGCAATAATTCATATCATCTTATTCGGGTGGCTATGCTCATAAAGAACAATGACGCTTAGTGCTGTTGTTCATGAAGCGATTGTATAAGAATGATGCACAATAACAATATTGAATAGGTCGACGTTAAGACGAACTATGATAACAACATTCGAGCATCTCTCGGTCGAATTACTCTACGAAATATTTATTTATTTCCAGTTTCATGAAGTATTCAATGTTTTTTCTAATTTGAATTCACGATTCGCTACTATCATTGATAATATATCAATTATGCCCGTTTATCTGGGCTTCAATGGAATGAGTATGGACGTGACCGAATTTTATTATCGACATTTATCGCAAGAAAATATTTGTAATCGTCTGACTTCGTTATGTGTCTCAGATAGATTAGCTATTGATAATGGTTTATGGTTAGCATCACATCAATCGAGATTTATCAATCTTCGTTGTTTATCTTTACATGATATAACACGTTCTTCTTTCGAATTGATTCTCAACTCAGCGTCGCCGATTATTTCTGTTAACATGTTTACTATACGCTTTTCATTTGATTGTCGTGCTACTTATTCGTTTATAGGTGTGCCTGAAGGTGCCTACTATGATCGAATCTTTCACTTATTTCCTTCATTACGTACATGCATTCTTCACTTCCGGCGATTCATCCATTGTACTCTAGACAGTCAACTCGTTCTACCATCTGAGAGAGCGTTTATGCCTATACAAACAAGTCTTGCGAATTTACAATCACTTGCAGTTCGATGTTCACCAAGCTTTCTTTCCTATTTATTTCAATATCTTCCACAACTGGAAGAACTCAGCTATGCGCGGACTGACCCTTGGCTACCTGAAAAACATTCACTAAGACATGGTGAAAACAAGTAAGTTTCTTTCGTTAACATCATCTGTATTTTAACCTACGAGCTCAATCTAAACTGTGTGATAGAAGAGAACGTATCTTATCATTTTATCAAAAGGCATTCTACTGAAAACTGCTTGATTAGTCAATTTATATGATACATTTTGAATGATTCGCATTCACTTTTCGAGTCAAACACGAATAATCGAGAGAAAATGTTAAACGGCTGAGCAGTTGCAAATGAGTTATTCATAGGGTTTTCAAATCTACGTTATATTTATAAGAAAACTGAGAAATTAATCAACTGTGAGCGTTCATACGTAGTTTTAGATGAATACATGTAAAAAGGAATGATCAATATTGTGCACTCGAATTTGAGATGAAGAGCAAAGTTATTGTTTGTATCATTCCTAGTTTTAATGAGTTTTCCCCTTTCAGAAGTGACACAGCTCCATCTATTTCGTCAATATTTGAAATAGAGTTCCGCAGGACAACCTTAACCTACCATAATCTGTCCTAACCTACAGGACAGGGTAGGTTAAGGGTTCAAAACAGTCTTAACCTGCAGGACTGCAGTTTGAATTTATTATTGTGACATTTTCCGATTGGTTTTTGGAAGAAAGACGCTTTTCTTCAATCCCCATTAGGTCATTCATCGCTACTTATTTAAGAATTGAGATCGGAACATATTCGACTGAATAAACGATGAAAATTCGAAAGAATGCTTACTAATTGCAGTTAATTAACTCGGAACACAATAGCAGAAGTTGTTATGAAAAAGACTTTGAATGTCGAATGAACTTTTCTGAAAAACACTCCTAGAAAAACCAAAGGTGAAAGATGTCGAAGAAGGTGAAGACTTTCACAGAAAGTGAAAATTACTTGGCAATAAAAGGCAATATATTTGAAAAATGTATGGGTCGTTTCAATGGAGAGACTAAATATTCAAGAAGATATTCGGAGCCTTAAGGTGAATCCTTGGAGGACTTTTTTCCCGGGCTTGACCTATGCACACCTCGAGGTTTGTCCATAGAGCAGGACTTTCTTGCTAGACATTGTCAACTGTTTCATGAGCATATTACAAGCTGTTCGCCTGGGAAACATTTGATTTGTTCCTGTAATGGGAACTTGTTTTCAATTTCTTTCATGACTTTATCACGACTAGGATTTGGTGAGCATTAACCAATAGACAGCTACTCGAGTGGAGAATCAGGAAAAAGTCATATCGAAGATCTACTTAAGAGATAGAGAAATCTTCGAAATAATTATGTCTAGAGATACGATTACGTTAGGAAAAGATTTTAACTCGTTCTGCGTTGTTTAGACATAATTCTAGGATATGAAACTGTTTTAGTTAGGTTAAATTTTCTTTAAAAAATCTGCATAATTTCTCTACATCGACCAGAGAAGAGCAGTCGGAATAAAGAAACACCGAGTATTGTCTATAGAATGAACACTGATGTGCGATCTGGTCTAGATAAGCTAGAGAAAATGACGTGTTTCATAAGAAGTTTAATGGTATAAGTTATGCATTTTTGTATTGCTGCAAAATAGTCGTGTTGATTCGTTTTAGTCGAATCTCTCCCATTAATAAAGGCCTTGCTGGAAATCTACGCCGGCTAAAAATAAAATGGTATAACGCTGTGATTGATCTGGAATCAGTTGATCAATTGTTTGAGCACGATGTTTTATTTTTATTGACGAGCTTCACATTATGGGGGAAGCTGACTGATCTCCACGTTCTTCACCATTTACTGTCAATGCTATCCAGTCAATGTCTATATTCGTATGATGTCATATGGTGTGTTAGAACTGTTGTCTCATTAGGGGAAACAAGCAAAATCCTATCCGATACGTTTCAACAGCTCAAAGCATCAATGCCAACTGAATTAGATCTCGTTTTAGACGAAGACAGGTATTATATTAGAGCTGTAACATTACCAAGAATGGATAGATATCTATGTGTCTATTCATATCTACGCCAAAATGTCGTGCATGAGTATAAATAGACACTTGTCTTTTTCTTATAACAGACATTTTTTGAATTTAGACGAAGTCGATGTTCATATAATGGACGTGCTATCAACGAACAATTTCTTCGCTGCATTAGGATTATACTGAGGCAGGATTGTGATCAAATCAACGCTGAATTTCTTTCTTTCTCGCCATCTATCGTTCCGTGGCATCAAATTACGTGGCTTGATATTGATCAACCATTCAATTCATCTCATCTTCACCTGCTCCTTTCGAAAGCAACTAAGCTGCGTATTCTAGAATTGCATTATAGATCAGAATATATACCTACAATCGATCTGAAAGAGGAAATTTTCATCGGTCTTATTAACGATGTTTCTTTGTGCAACACGCTCATGTCAAATGGCTTAGAACAACTCAACCTTTTCACTGCTTCGCGACAACCAAATTTGTTAAATATTGCCCATTTAATCGTCGAGCGACTACCTGACTTACAAGTCATAGAGCTGCATGGAACTGATCCTCGACTTGTTGATATGGCACATATACTTATAAATGGTCTTTCGAAATTAAGTTTTCTTACTCTTACTGGTTGTTATAAACATGGTCAACTTAATGATAAAAGACTGCGTCATTTGCAGATTTCCAGTACTCGTCGTTTTCGCACAGAAGCGGCGAACACATTGGATGAAGATACAGTTTTGGTGTGGTTATAAGTAAATCCAACTGCGAATATGTTTTTTTCTTTGTTCTACTTACGCTTCTTTTTGTAAAAGAATCGTATGAATATTTAAATATGAATAAACCGAGACTTTTCTTCAGCTTTGTCTTCTATAAGAAATCAGCTACGAGTATCTTTTGTTTTTCATTGGAAGTCAGATGAAAATTTCTTAGATTTTTAATGTGTTGCAGTCTTATGAAGAATCGAATGAATTGATTTTATTATGCTCAACTAGGTAATTGTTCAAATTTTCGAGTTGCAAATGGTCATCACCAAGTCATAACATGTCTCAATTGATTTAGTATTAAAATATACTAAAATACTGGTTGCTGATTGCATCTTAGAATGTCAAACAAGAATTACTCCGAGATACAAATAAGAAGACTATCCTGTCAAAAAATATTTTTTATCAATTGACTTCTAAACTTAGAACATGTCGAATGCGACGATCGTTTTTTTGACGCATCTTTATATTTTACACTAGGAAAAACAATATAAAAATTGACGAATCGTTGGAGATTAATCAAATAAAGCTAACGACACACAATATGCTTCGTCAAATAGTTATTCAGCAGACACGCACGAAAGGTTCTTCGTGGAAAATCCCGTTTGTTTAAGTAAAAAATATCCGCAAGATTATGGAAGTAGAAAAAAGCTTTCCATGTTAACTGTCACTAAACAGAGAACTATTTGTGGCTGTGAATGAAGGCGAGGTTGAAAATGAGAATGAGAACGTGCATTGGTTTACGTAGACATGATCATGTTGTTGTCTCGTCCATTGTTTCCTTGACGTACATGCAGCACTCTTGACACCTTCCTCTGGCCACCAACAACTATCCAATCTTGATGACATTTTCAGCAAAGAAGATCACGGCTCGCAAAAGACCCGAAAAAAACGGGACAGCTTGTCCACGTAATAAGTGAATTATCCGTGGAAGATCTATTTCGAACTTGTTGTCTCACAAGAAAATTCTCAGTTCGATAAATTGAGTTAAAGAAGCGTTCGACAAAGATTGCCGATGAAAATATCGGTGTTCATGCGTCCTACATTTCTCAGTCGTCTCAAACTATAGAAGCCTGCCGGTTGATTTTAAACCGCAGCCAAGACCTACAGCTACAATTTCATAGGGCCCTTTTGGCTGATTTCTTCTTAGTTTGACTTTCTAGAGAAGTGCTTCTGTAAGGCTCTGAACCCTCAGAAGGTTTTTGTCGAGATTGACTAGATTTAGCAAACATTTACAAACAAAATCGGACTCCGTTATGTTGCAGAGCTGGTGATGGCCTAAGTTTTGACATTCATTCCATCTTTCTACAATTTAGATTGGGGAGGAAATCCGGAGGCCAGCCAAGCGTAAACAGCAAAGATTCTATCTTGAGAAAAATGCATATCAGTTCCATCATTGTTATTTGATCGTTCTCCCTCGATCAACTGATATGAAAAGGACGTAGCTTCCAAATTACGACCACTTTTTAAATTATCAACCAGCCAGCGCTTTTGACTGAAAAAAAATTATTGAAAAAACGCCTGGAGAAAAAAGATAATTCTTCATCACTACTATCTTCAGTATTTTTTATAATGTAGATATAGCGATGAGAAACAGCACGCAAAACGTTTTGACATGAATCAAAATCTTCATCTTGAACATATAAATTCTTTTTGCTAACGTGATTATTGTATAGAATGGCCTTGTCACCTTTTTCGGTTGCTGTCCAAGCAAATTTCGTATCTGTTGAGTGATATTCACTAGCGATCTTTTTTTCACGCTTTTATATCAACATTGTCATTACAGTGCAACTCATCATCATATGCATCGATTACTAATCAATCGAAAGTGCTCGCAATTGGCAATCGAATAGAAAATGAGATCAACGTCATATTATTCATTCCCAATTGCGACCGTTTTTTTCTTAATTGGCTTAATTTTCGATCGCAATTCGTGCATAGCCAAAAAGGAGGTGTGACTAATTCGCCGCCGATAAGTGATTAGAGCCCACCATATGAAAAAGCAAAACGATGTTCTTTATTTACGACAATTCAGAGAGAATTTTCGAAGCCTTCAAACAATGACAGCTTTTGCGTACGATTGTTCGCGGAAAAACCCATGTTGCATTGTTCAATCTCATTATTAAATCAATGAATTGTTATGGACTGGAGATTTGACACGTGGCTCTATCCAGCCATGTAGAAATCACGAAATCTATTTTTCTTTCTCCGAGAGAAGGCGGGCTTTTGCAGCTAAATATCTCAGCATTTTCACATTTCGATGCCTGCAAATTAGAATACGTTTGCTTTTCAACAGAATCGTAAAGTGAACCTGGTTGTTCAATGTGTAGTTCTTATACTGTTGTCAATAAATTTCTTGAACAGATCGAATGAAAGAATCGTCGTTGGCAAATAATCTGTTAAAGAAAATGAAACGAGGGCGAGTAAGATAATTAGACTCGCGACCATTGTATTCGACGTTTAATTTTCTACGAAATAACAAAATGGAATAAGTATTCCATGCAACGAGAATCAACCGTTTTTCGTCTGATTCTCATTTGGCTATTAGGACAATATTTTGCCCTACATCAACTATGATTATTTGAAATAGTTCATTCTCATTGTAAAAACAATCGGTAACCAGACATGCAACACCCTGCCGGACTGATGCTCAGATTAGATTGTTTTTTGACTGTTCTGCCTTTTCTCATTGGTTTTGTTTAATATCAGAACTTGCAGATTCGAACTATCGATAGAACATCCACAAACTTCGCCAGTTTCAAATATTTAAATTCAATTATTCTCATATGACATCTATTCTTATCTACGTTCTAATAGGTTTTTTAGCATTGCCGGAGAAAGACATCACTTTAATCGTTGCTTTTTCTTTTGTCTCACTGAAAATCATTTCTAGGACGTTTGCAAAATCGAATAAATCGATAAATCATGTGAGAAATATCCACAGTAGACGGTTCGATGGGTGCTCGCCTTCTTTTGTGCACCGGCAACACCCACACCCACCCGCTCTCTCTTGCGTTTAGTGAAAGTTATTCGAAAGACCTCCATCAACATTCATGTCATTGCCGCGAATCCAAACGAAACAGATCTTATCGAAATATAAATTCTTATGATCATACTTGAAAAGTCATTTAATATCATAGGAAGACTGAGGGTCGGTTTGACTACCAGTTGAACCGACGAGATAGAGTTTCTTCAAGCTCTTAGTATGCAGCATTAAAGTAGCAATGCCTCTGGCTTTGCTATGGCCGAAGTCGCTAAACGTCGAATCGTTTTCAGGTTGATTTAAGGAGATGATCACTGTGGGTTGTATCTATTAAAAATTGAAAGTTATCGTTTTTAGCCAAGACTGACTTCGAAGGACTGATTAAAATACGCTTGCTTAGCTTCAACTAGAATATTCTCCTTTGTCATTCTTATCGACTATTCTAACAGATCATGTCCGTCGTTGTTCCACTCGAACCCTTATTGTTTTGTCTCATTAGTCGATAGATCTTATTGTGACTGACAATTGATCGTCTCTTTCACAGTGACAATTTAACATAAAGTTCATTTGAAAATTATACTTTTCGAAACAGAATTATCGCAATTAGACATCGTGTGACTAGTGGAGAAAAATTACCGTCGTTCACAATTAGGATTTCTATTTGACTCATATCGACTAATTTTTCTCACTGACGAAATGTTTTTCATTCATAAGATGTCTATGAAATGGTCTAGACGACAAGTGACCGTCGCAACTAGATCGGATTTAAACAAGTTATCGTATTCGAGCGAGCTCATCGTCAACAATCATCTGGTGTCTTCTTCATTGCTGACGGTTTTCCTTAACAGGAATGCAAAAATACATCGGCAAAGCAGAGTCAGCGTAACAAGAAAAAATTGACTGAAAAATGAAAAATTTCGACATTGTGAAAACAGTTGAAAAGAGGTGATCACTGTTCGTGTGTTTGTTCCCAAACGATTTTATCTTATTCGAGTTAATCCTTTGATCAAGGTCAAGTCTCGTTTACGTCATTGTTTTAGAGGTCTTGCAGAACTAAACTATCCAAATTGAGTGAAGTCAAGTGAAACGAATTAAATCGCAATGTTGAATGTTCCCTGGGCAAGTTTTTCGACTAAAATCACAAAATTCGATGAGGATGTCATCGAATTTAAAAAGTGAAATTTTTATTTGCGACAAAGCAACAAAGCGAAAGTTAACTATGGGTTTATTTAGATAAGTAATCTAGTGCCGGAACAGTCGTGGATGAGAGTAGCTGTAGGAAAAATATCGTTTATGAATGGCGACCGACATAATGAATTGAGCATCGAGAAAAAACATCTTCCAATGTAATTGAATCGATGAAGCGAAGGAAAGTTATTTCGATGGCCTCTTGCAAATTGACCGTGACCAAATCAAATGACGTTCGCTGTTCTATCGCTGCCTAAACATGTTTGTTGAAACTCAAATAAATCATTTTCATTATATAGGTCAACAAATTTTATTCTTCGTGTTCTTCCCATTCATGTTTACCATACAGACACTTCTCTTGATCGACAACTGAGACACGACCTATTCCTGCACACCGTTGTGCAAATAGCGTCATCGATCTGGCTGATCTTTCACAGTAGATAGGCCTCACATATTTAGGAATAAACTCAGAATTTCAGCTCAAAC